>CATIWO010637922.1:0-12314 GCA_949673435.1 Macaranga tanarius
TATCTAGTAGGGTACGATTTCTCCTTTCCAATACATCATTTAATTGTGGCATTCCAAGAGGTTTGAGTTGAGAAGCAATGCCATATTCTTTAAGAAAATGAATAAACTCGATACTTAAGTATTCACCTCCTCGATCCGATCAAAGATTTTTAAGACTTTTCCCAGTTTAGTTCTCTACTTGGGCTTTGAATTCCTTGAACTTTTCAAAGGATTCACTTTTATATTTCAAAAGAAACAAGTGCCCATACCTTGATAGATCATTTATAAAGGTAATAAAATAAAAGAACCCTCCTCTAGCCATTTCACTAAACGGCCCACATACATCACTTTGTATGATCTCTAATAAATCTTTAGCTCTTGCCATTTGTCCAACAAATGGTGATCTTTTCATCTTGCCTTGAAGACAAGCCTCACAGGTTAAATTGGATGCAGATTCAAGATTACTCAAGATTCCCATCCTTTCCAACTTAGTGATCCTATCCTCTACAATGTGACATAATATCAAATGCCAAAGATATTTGGAGTTAGAGGCATTTCCTATTAACATTCCATTTGTATTTCTCACATTAATTTGAGACACATTGTCATTAGATATATTATCAACATAATATAAGCCTCGTATTAAATAACCCATGCCACCTATTTCATTTCTAAAATATATGTTATAAACATTATTTTTGAAATAAAATTTATAATTCTTTCTAGTCAAACTAGATACAAAAATTATGTTCTTATAAGCATTAGGTACATATAATACACTGTTTAATAAAAAAAATGATCATAAAGATCAACAGAAGTCGATCCTATAGTTTGGCAGCAACACTTGCTCCATTCCTAAGCTTTAAGGTCACTTCCCCAAGTCTCAGCTTTCTCTCATTTTTCAGATCCTGTAAGGATGAAGAAATGTGAGAACTAGCATCAGTATCCAATACCCATGCTCTAGATGAGCTATCAGAAAATTTAGAAGCAAATAACTTAGAGAAAGTCTTACCTTCCCCTTGCTTGCCCTTTCCCTTTGTCTTATAAGACTCCAGGAGCTTAGGACAATTCCTCTTTCAATGTCCTTCACCTTGGTAGTGAAAACACTTTCCCTTGCCTTGGTCTTCCCTCACTATTGCCTTACCTTTATTATTGGCTACACCACCCGTAGGCTTGACAACACTTGCCTTGCCTTTATTTTTCTTATTGCCTTTCTTCTTAGTCCCACTAGAAGACGCAACAAAAGCTACTTCCTTTTCCTTATTACCTTGGATAGCCTTTTAGGCCGTCGTAAGCATATTCAAAAGCTCTGTAAGCGTACACTCTATTTTGTTCATATGGAAATTTGCAATGATTTTCCCAAAAGATTCAAGAAGTGATTGAAGGATCAAATCCAACTGGAGATGGTAGTCCATTGATAAATCTAGACTCTCTAGTTCCTCAATAGCTCTAATCATAGAGTTAACATGGACCCCCACATCCTCACCTTCCTTCATCTTCGCACGAAAGAGCCGCTTCCATATCTCATATCTAGCGGTCCTACTTTGTTCACCAAATAACTCTTGAAGGTGAAGTAGGATGTCTTTCGCATATATGTACTTCTCATGTTGCCGATGGATCTCGGTAGACATAGAAGCCCATATAATGCAATGTGCTTGCAAATCATCGTCTTTCCATTTTTCTAAAGTGTCACGCTCTTCCTTGGAGATATTTACATGAAGTGGTTTGGGTGAACTTTGTTCCAATACATAAAGTATTTTCTTGGAAGCTAAAACAACTTTTAGATTCCATAGCCAATCGATAAAGTTAGGGCCCGTGAGCCTATGTTGTTCGAGTATGATGGAAAGCAGGTTTGAAGGTCTTATATTATCAAACTGTCTACAAAGGCAACAAGATTAATTAGTAATAAGGCATTGTAATTGAACCATTAGATTTGGTCTTTAATCATAATGGCCTGCCACTAACTTGGCAAATCCTACACTTCCAAGTAGGAAACAGAAATCCCTTGTTGGATGGATTTCTAGTGGGTGATGGAGTTCTTAATGAGTCACTCAATATCCCTCAGGAACACATTGCCATTCTTAGAATATTAGTTGTCATTAAGTGGTAACTCTTACCATCACATCTCATATGATATTCCATCAATCCGGCTCCTAATGTTACAGGCCTCAGGTACACATTGCCATTCTTGGCCCCTGGCATTAGTTAGGTCCATACCATTGGATTAGTGAAATGTATGGATTTAAACATTATAAACCTCAGGTACGTCTAATTGCCATTCTTGGCCTATAGTGTATCCAAACACCCACAACATCACATGCTTAACAATAACACTACATGATCACTTAAGACTTATGTACACCCCTATGTGTCCATAGCCGATGCATATAATCCTAAAGTCATGCAAATTATTGCTCCAATGGAGAGCCAAGACCTAAATTTATTTAGAAGATTTTTGGGTCTTTATTGAGGTCTCATTTTTCACATTAACCAATTTACATATCCAATATATAAATTACATGGCATCCATTCACATACATTTAACCCATAAAGCATGTTATAACATATATATCCAATATATACATAGAACATGCACAATGGATGCACAAATAAGGATTGATCATGGATTTTCCTCATGCCTATTATAACTATTAGAATACATAAAGGATCTTTGCTTCATCTTTATGGCATTGCCCAACTTGAACTCTTTAAGCCTCCATGTCACAACTCTTGTGATGAATGAATTACAATGACCCCTTGGTATACCAAGGAAAATTATTTACATCTCATTCTATGTAATTAACACTTAATTACATATCAATAATAATAAAATTAATCATTATTACAAACCACAAGATGCAAACTAATCCATGATCATTCCTTGCATAAATGATAAGCATTTATATGTTAGGCATTATCCAAGATACATCCGGCATGTTTAAAGCACAAAAGGGGAGAATTTTCAACACTTTCAAAGTTTAGTGATACTCTAAACAAGCCCTGGGACACGGCCATGTCCCAGGCCGTGTTCAGTTCTGCCATTTTTTGCAACCTTGCACATGGCCTAGCATATGGGCGTGTGCCTAGCCGTGTGCACCCTGCAGAGTGCTAAAAACTTGCATTTTTCTTATTGTAACTCTTACAACAAAGGCCATAACTCTTACAACCAATCAAATATTAAATTACAATAATTGTAATTTAGATTTTAGCATGTGTAAAGTGCAAATAGAGGCTCTGATACCACTAAAAGGAATCAAGCTATGCAACACAAGCACAGCGGAAGGATGTGGGTGAAATTTCAAAAATTTTATTGCATAACTCTTCATCACATGAAGAATTCCAATCCATAAGATCCAATTTGCAACTAACACATAGCTAAAATAAAACACATAAGCATGTAAACACAATAACCAAGAAGTGTAAGTTTCAAGAAACTCACAAACTCCTTATGTCTGAAGAAGACCACAATTGTTTTTCCAAGCTTTTGTGTAGAGATTCAACCCTTGAATCACATGCTATAGCCACCCAAGTGTATGGCCTTTAGCTTGAAACACCAAGCCCCACCAAATCACCTTTCTTGCTTAGATCAAGTTAGATGCAAGTTCCCTCTCAAGTGACCCTCACAAAAGACTTGTACTAATTCAATCACCTAGCAAGATCAACTAAGGGTTTGTGTGTTGTTTTCTTTTGGTTGAAGATGGCTCACGTTTTTGTCTAACAAAAACCTCCCTTTTCTTTTGTTCAACACTTGAACAAAAACCACCATTAGAGTTAGGACCTCTTCTTACAATAAGAAAACACTTAGGACAAAAATAAGTGTAGAGATTGCCACCTTATCATGACATCATGCATGACATCACCATAACATCATCCATGACATCACTACGACATCATCATGACATCATCCATGACATTATGGGCCCACCACATGACATCACCATGACATCATTGATGACATCATCATGACACTTGTCATTTTGTAAACATTTACACTTAATAAGTGTCCTTACAGGTGTCCAAAGATGAAGTAGACAACACATCCAATGTATTTGTATACATACATCTTTTATACTTGTAAAATACATACAACCAAATCTCTACATCAATTATATGGACTTGGGCTTGCTTATTGAGCCAACTCTTGGTCCAAGCCCAATCCATTAAATCAATGGACCTAAATAAAGTTGTTGGGCTATCTCATCACTTTGGATTAATCTTTGGCCCAAAACACTTTTAAGCCTTGGCCCATACACCTTGAGCCATTAATCCAAGTCCAAGTATTTAACAACACATTAATTATTAATTCATTACCTTAATTAATATCCAATATTAATTAAGTACATATTAATAATTAAACCCTTTGGTGGAATCGGATTTCATGATATGCTAGAATCACTGCTTAAAGCATAAATCCAATTCCCTTAATCTTAATTACTTTATTAAATACTTTAATCAATAATTAGATTAAGATAAATGATAAGGTGTCACCTTATAGGTGTGACCTACTAGGTCCATGTCTGATTGGCAATGAGAAAATAATATCAACACTTGATATTACTTGAAACACTTTTAAGTCTAAATGTGAAAATCCTAATGATACACATTTAGTTCTCATAAGTTGTGAGTGACCCCTAGCATCGATATCATAACTACCCAATTAGAAATGAATGCATGTAGTGATTCACATGAACCCATTGGTCATAATTACTGTGCACTAAAATCCCTTCATTAGAAGATCCCGTTAAAGCCTAGAATTAAGGTCCAGTCAAACTCTAATAGCTTTATCATGTTACCTCATCTCAAGTTTCATTCTTGATAAAACATAACAAACACTAGAAACACATTCTAGCATTGAAACTCTTTCAGCATGTTATATTTGTCCTAGCCAGGAACTCATTCATTAAGAGCAAACTTAGATAGGAGTGGGATCTTAACCCAGTTCACTCCAGGCAATGAATCCCATCTTGGTCAAACACTCATCCCTACATTCAACCGACTAGAGCCACCACACGCCATATACCCATACATGGCTAGCACAGGTATGTAAGTGGTAATAAACTCTAACTACTTAAATGTGGATGATCGTGTTGCCTCAGGTCAAAGAACTATATGCACCATTATGACTTAAATTGTGATTGTTGACTATAAGTGAATATCCTTACAATCATATATCTAATGTCATGTTCGATCCACTCAATACTTGAGTATCCATAGGTCTATTCTAATATCTTATATCAAGTTGCATGAGACTCACTACCTCCCACTATTAGTATCATATACTAATCAAGGAAAATAGACAGAGGTGATAGTTAAATTAATATCAACCAAATATTAATTTATCGACTACGAATAATTTTATAGCATATGTACTAAATAAATGTTTCACTCATATTATCAACTCTTGATAATACATTTATTTAACATAATGATAATGGATTAATACTCAAATAAATAAACACTTTATTTAAATGAACATTATATTGCCATTTGGGATAATTTACAATGTCAAAATAGGGCATATCACCTATACTAACAATAGATTCCATAAAAATGGTGTCAACATGGTTTAAGATTAGGTTTACAAGATATAGACAACTAGGAATTTTAGATCAAATTTACTCAACATAACCATTACGTTCAACCCTTCGAATTTACTTATCATGACCATAAAAACCATGGTGTCTATAACCAATGATCTAAAATGGAATAACCATTTTGTTGATAAGAAGCATATATCATGTAATAAATGTATCATGATAAGTTAAGCCTAATTGTTTCAACTATTTGGTTTGATTGAGTAAATATGGGCTAATAAGGGTAGGTTTATGTTTAAACACCTCGGTTTAATATATATAAGATACCATATACTTGATCATAATAAGCCATAATATGTTAAACACAAACCAGGCAAAAACATGTAATACAAGGTAGAACCTAGTAGAAATTTTTTGGGCCACTACATGAGTTAGGTCAAAGTAAGGCCAAGGGTTTCTTTAGTGAGATGCTCGCTCTAAAACTTGGGTTATAGACTCCATTTAGGTAAGCTCGACATCTTTTACCTACTCAAGAGATAATTGCCCCCCCACTAGGACTTAACAGACTCTGGTCAGATGAGCCCAATAAAATCTTATGAATCAAGTAAAGGTTAAAGGTTACAATACTAAACTAATACCCTATGGGTCGAGTGAAGTTATAGTGGATCACAATCTAATATCATCGAGATAATTAAAGGAAGGGAACATGTGTGCAAAGTATCATGATGCAAATTAGTTCAAAATGGTACACTTTCCAAATAAGAAAAGTATCAATGTCGGGATCAATATTTCTATCACAAGTGGGGTCACCACTGTTGATGTTAGTGAGTCGACTCGGCACCAATTTCATTCACTATCCCTTTTTTCTTGATATAAGAAAATAAAATGATAGGAGGGGAGTCCTAGAAGAGCCTAATGATGGGTAATAAGTGTTTATAACCTTTAAATTTAGCCAGGTGAAAAGAGGAGTTACCACTCAGTATCACCCGAGAAATCTATCTGGTTAAGGACTAGGGAAACTCCATCCCCGCTTGGAACCAAATCTGCCCATGGATAAGACATTTGGTCTTGGATATAATGTCAGCAAGAGCGGACTCATATAACACAAGGCAGATGTTGAGCATTATTGGCCCTACTATGTGGTATCATAGTTGAGTACATGACAGAAAAAATACCGAACTGAACTAAAATTTCAAACCAAAAGATATAAAACCCGTACCGAATCGAATAATTTAATCCCAAACCATACCAAATCAAAATTTTTGATTAGTTTGGTATGGTACTGGATATTTATAAAAAACCAAACTGGAACCAAACCAAAACCGCATCGAAAACCATATCAAACCAAGAACCGAATATTAATTAAATAAATAATATATAAATATTAATAAATAGTAGTGAACTTAATTATATAGTTTCCATTATATTATCAAGTAATATATATTAAGGAACATATGTATAATAATATATGACAAAATTAATATGTTTTGTGTTTAAAATGTAATAAATAAATTATTAATAAAATATTTTTATTAATTTCATTATCATTAATATTATATCATTGCTATTATTATTATTATTATTATTATTATTATTATTATTATTATGATGATTATTATTATTATTATTATTGTTGTTGTTGTTGTTGTTGTTGTTGTTGTTGTTATTCAATTGACAAGTAATAATATGTAACGTCTATTATATTACAATTTGAACTTCAAATATAAAAATAAAAAATTCACATTGTATAGTTTCAAATCATTCAATTAACAAATAATAATGTGAAATTTCCATTACAATACATATTAAATTTTTGTCTATCTTAAACTTCTAAACGTATTAAAGATGAAGGCGTTGGAGTAAAATTTTCACATGTCTCAGTATTGTGTATTTTTTAGATTACATTTATTTTGCAACTTTGAGATATACACATTAGATGATGTGAAAAATATATTTAACATAGGTTAAGCGTATCTAATAATTTTGTCCAAAATATATATAAATATGTTTATACATATATGTATAAACATACACAAACTTTTACTTTTTATTTGTTAATAATAGATATAAATTCAATTAATAATATAAATTTATGTATAATATAAATTCCTAAATTCCTATTTTGAATCGTACTATAATGATCTATTATGAAAGAACCGAATCTTCATACCGAACCGTTCTGAAAAATGAGATGGTACTGGTATGGATATTTTTAAATTTGGTACTAGTATGGAGATTTTTAATCATTGGATTCCCCCATACTATGCCCAATGATGACTAAAAAGCGCTTACAACCTTAAAACCCAACCAGAAGAAAAGAGGAGTCGCTACTCGATATAACCCGAGAAATCTATTTAGTTAGGGACTAGGCAAACTCGATCCTTCACTTGGAAGCAAATTTGCCTATGCATAAGACATTTGGATTCAAATATGATGTCAGTAAGAGCAGGTTTATATAACATAAGGTATCTTCATACTGCCCGGATGCTAAGCATTGTTGACCTTACTATGTGATATGGTGCTTATTCGAAATGTGTATAACTGAGAACCAATCATTACATACAAATGCAAGCACAATATATCCACATAAGAATATAATTACAGCATATAAGATGCATGAGTATGTTACATAATGATATGCAAAACACATAAGTATGGCTATGTAGCATGGTAAAGAAAATGCATTTACATGGCAATACATGATGTATAACATGGCAGAGAAGATGTATGGAAAATACAACACGTATAACATGCATAATCTAACAAGAATGTAAAACATAGTGTAAAATGGCATATATGCATATATAGAATATCATGAAAAGATAGCATAGCATAACTATGCATAATCATGGCATGAGTGCTAAAAATATATCATGTTTAAAATGGAAAAGCATGAAAATCATGTCAAGAAAGAAACTTGAGGTGTGATGAATCATGACATGAATACAACATAAAATATGGTAAAATATTGCATATTATAGCATATCATATTATGAAAAAAACTTGATGTGTGATGGGTCATGACATGAATACAACAAAAAATATAGAAAAATATGGCATGTTATTACATATCACGTCATATCATATATGTTATATTCCAAACTAGCTTAAAACATGATATGAACATATGTATATTTAATATGGAAGGAATGCAAGTTAATAAGTAAGTGATCATGCAAAGGACTACTAAACAATCATACAAATAAGAACTACTAAACAATCATGCAAATAACATGTAAAATAAATATGGATTGAACTAATAATAATTGTAAATATATAGGATAATCTTGCAAGCAACACAATAACCATATCAAGGTATATCCTTATGTATATCATAACACATATGTCTACTAACATTCTTGGCAAAATGTAGACATGGTATAATGTATCATGGTAAATAACATCATACATTATGGCATTATTCGACATATTATATATGGCATATATAAAACAATATGGTAACACAATATATATGCATGGACATGGCATATATGTAATGAACATATCATGGTAATAATGAAAAACATGGTAAGCCATGTCATGAAACAAATAAAAGCATGGGAAATCATGTCACGAGTACAATACTAAATATGGCATGTTATAACATATCATGGCAACATATGCAATAGCATACATATAAATTATGATAAATAAGAATATGAATTATGAAAACATATGTCATATAATAAACAAGCATGCAAACATGAAAAAGATAACTAGATAATCATACTAATAATATGTAAAGTAAACATCAAAAAACAAATAAAAATACAAAAATGAATACAAGATATTAAATGGCTAAATTTTCCATTCATCTTCCTTTTCATCCTTTTTTGCTTTGGTTTGAGGAGATGGGCCATTTAATGTTATTTTGAGCCATTATTTAGGAAAATATTTGGAAAATAAGTTAAAAATGAATTTTACTTAAAATTTTGATGAAAAATGAAAACATTTGGTAAAAGATGTGAAAATATGCAAAAAGTGATACAAATAATGAAGAACATAAAAATGATATGCAAAATGGGATAAAATATATTATTTTGGGATTTTTCATCAAATTTATAAAAATATTGTGTAATAAACAATAAAAATGCATGATTTAATGCAAAGAAAAGGTAAAATATTCTAAAATGGGTAATTTCATGTTAAAAAAATTTATTAATGTGAAAAGATAAAATGATACAAAAATAGATATGTGATCATAACATGCACACAAAACATTTAATGAACAAATATACTATCATGAAAAGTATATAGTAATATGTAAAACAATTACGTAATCATGAAATGATCAACTAAAAACATGAAAAAAATATAAATGCAATACAAATGCAAGAAATGTAAATGGTCAGTCCTTACACCAACACCTCTTTTATTTGCCTTTCAAAATAGAATGTTTGAGTTTAAGCCATAGCAAAAGAATTTTATTTGAAAAATAGTTTGAAAAACAATATTTAAAATAGAAATTGAAAACATAAGTTAAAAAGGGAAAATGAAAAGAAATGAAAATAGGAATTAAAAATCTTATTTGAAAAATGATTCAAGTCATGAAATAAAAATAAAAATGGAATTTTGGTTTCAAATTTAGTAACTTGAACACATAGATGCCTTTATCTTATTACTGGAATGATCCTTTCAATCTATTTTTTTTAGGCATCAAAAATCATGTTTTGTTCCATTAATGGAAAGATCCCATCCAATAAAATATTACTTTTTTTTATATTTAAGATACTACACTTCCATGAAAACAAGAAAATATTTGGATTTTTTTAAGAAAAACATAAAATTTTAAAATGATTTATTCTAAGGATCAATCAAAAGAAGATGTTCAAGAATTAAGAGTTAGTAGGTAACAATAAATCACAACAACACAACACAACAATATAAAAAGTGTATAATAATATAACATATAGTATATAGTATACAACATAATAGTACAACATATAGTATACTTAAATTATTTGATCCAATTTGTAATTAACACATATAAAACAAATACACAAGCATGTATACACAACCACTTAGAAGTTCAAGTTCAAGAACAACTCACAAACTTCAAGTGTTTGCAAAAGACCTCACTTGTTTCTCCAAGGTGTGTAGAATATTTAACTCTTGAATGACATGCCCTAGTCACCCAAATGTGTGACCTCTAGCTTGAAACACCAAGCTCTCACCAAGTTACCTTCTTATCTAGCTCAAAGTAGAAGCAAATGTCCTCTCTTATGATGACCCTCACAAGAACTTGCTCTATATTAATCTTCCTAGCAAGAATAATAAGGGTTTAGTATGTTGTTTCTTTTGGTTGAAGATGGCTCATGTTTTTGTCCAACAAAACCCTCTCTTTTCTTTTGCTCAACCCTTAAATAAAACCACCATTAGAGCTCTAAAGGATTACAAGAGATAGCCACCCCAAAAAGATTGATATTAACCCAGACTAAAAGACAAAATTAAGTGTAGAGATTACCACCTCACCATGACATCATACATGACATCACCATGACATCATCTATGACATCACCATGACATCATTATGATATCATCATGACACTTGTCATCTAGTACCAATATACATTTGACAAGTGGCCTATACAAGTGTCCAAAGAAGAAGTAGACAACGCATCCTATGTATTTGTATACATACCTCTTTTATACTTGTATAATACATCAACCAAATCTCTACATCAATCTAATGGGCTTGGGCTTACCATTGGGCCAACACTTGGTCCAAAAACCCAATCCATTAAATCAATGGACCTAGATATGGTTGTTGGGCTTTCTCAACACTTTGGATTAATCTTTGGCCCAAAACATTTTCAAGCCTAGGCCCATACAGCTTGGGTCATTAATCCAAGTCCTTTAAATAAATAACACATTAATTATTAATTCATTACCTTAATTAATATCCAATTTTAATTAAGTACAAATGATTAATAAAACCCTTGGTGGAATCGGATTTCATGATATGCTAGAATCACTGCTTTCACAAAAATCCAATTCCCTTAATCTTAATTACTTGATTAAACTCTTTAATCAACAATTAGATTAAGATAGGTGACAAGGTAGGAACCTTATAGGTGTGACTTACTAGGTCCATATCTAATTGGCAATGAGAAAATAATATTAACACTTGATATTACTTGAAACTCTTTCAAGTCTATATGTGAAAATCCCAATGATACACATTTAGTTCTCATAAGCTGTGAGTGACCCCTAGCATTGGATATCACAGCTACCCAATTAGAAATGAATGCATGTTGTGATTCTCATCAACCCTCTAATCACAATTACCGTGCACCAAAATCCCTTCATTGAAGATCCCGACAAAGCCTAGAGTTAAGGTACAGTCAAACTCTAATAGCTTTATCATTTTACCTCATCTCAAGTTCTATTCTTGATAAAACATAACAAACAGTAAAAGCACTTTCTAGTACTGAAACTCTTTCAGCATGTTATGTTTGTCCTAGCCAGGAACTCATTCATCAAGAATCAACTTAGATAGGATTAGGATCTTAACCCGGTTCACTCCAGGCAATGAATCCCATCTTGGAGAAACACTCATCCCTACATTCATCCGACTAGAGCCACCACACGCCATATACCCATACATGGCTAGCACAGGTATGTAAGTGGTAACAAACTCTAACCAATTAAATGTGGATGACCGTGATGCCTCAGGTGAAAGGACTATATGCACCATTATGATCTAGATAGTGATCGTTGACTGTAAGTGAATACCCTCACAATTACATATCTAACGTCACGTTCGATCCACTCAACTCTTGAGTATCCACATGTCTATTC
>CATIWO010638052.1:0-33455 GCA_949673435.1 Macaranga tanarius
TCCACCTTTTTTAACTAATATATCACATAAATCTATAAAAGCTTTAGCACCCATTCGAATAATGCTTCGACATTTATTACTTCCAATAAGTTTACTCATAATTTCTTGTCTCACTTGTTCTCTTTCTTCCATCATATCACGGGTAAGTTTTTTTTTACTAACTCTCCTCCGTAAAATATTCCAATAAACTATAAGACAAGCTATTTGAATAAGAACCATATGATGTACATGCTGCAAAGTAAATGCAACGTTCTCGTTTTCAAAATTTTGACCATCCATCTAACATAAGAAAATTATTATGTCAAAATAGTGTTAGTAATTAATCGATATTTAATCTAGTAGTAGAAATAATAATTATTATTCTGTGCTAAAAAAAATTACTATAGTAAACTTGCTATTATATTTAGACACCACATCATGAAATTTAAATTTTGGAAAAAAATTGTATTAAGTTACTTTCAAAACCATTAGCTATACCATGCAACAACTATACCTTAGTTAATTATGAGTTCTTCCTAACCTCAAGAATGGAACCAATCCATGACTCCTTCCCTGACCTCACTTTCTAGATTTCAGCATAACTAATATACAGTGCAATATTTCAAAGATTATGTCCAAATATTGAAATTGCTTTTAAAGGATCTTTAAATTTAAAACAATAATAAAATGAAATAATCTTTTTTTCTACTCGAAATACATGCATTTATTGCAGCAACAGTAAAATTTATTTAGATATCCACTGTACTAGTTCAAACTAATAATAATTTCATAGTCATTGGTCTTTTCCATTCATGTAGATAGTTAGATGCAAATCAGAAACATTGGACAAGTAGAATTTTAGCCAAATTTATACATTATATTTTAAGAGCTAAACAAGAAAACAAATCTAAGCTATCATTGCCTGCCACATATGTTCAAATCTTATTGCATGTTTACTTGCCCATGTTCCTTCCACTCAACTGTATTCTATTGTATTAAAAATTAGAAAAGGGTAAACATCCATGGGACCATTAATATGCCTAAAACCTTATTTTCATTAACTAGAAAATCACAGATATTATTTGCACATAGATATACAAAAGATCACGGCAAAGAGCACATATATATACAGAAAACAAAAAAAAATAGACATGTAAATATTAACACAACTATTGCTTCATCTTAATTTTTTTTTTAAAAAAAAAATACCTGAATTGAAGAATAGAAAAAGGCCGAACAAGGCAATAGAGAATAAACAGAAGAAGCAAGAGACGTCAATATGTTAAAAAAAATGAAAAATAAAAACCTAGAAAAAATTACTCATAAATATAAAAAGGGTATTTTAAAATTAATAATAAAATAATAAGGATAAAAATGTCTAGATACCATAAATTTCATTCCTTTCCCAGGAGTTGAAATTGATTACACCCAAATCTGGGGTGTAATCAATTTGCCCTCCTACAAGGGGAATGAAGGAGAATAATTTCCCTTCAATTCTCTTCCCCTTCAATTCTCCTTTGCTATCCAAATAACATAAAATTTGATTCCCTTTATGTTCCCTTCCCTTCCCCTTCTATTTTAATTACTCAATCCATGCATAGTGTAAAGATAGATTCTTATTTGGATGAAGAAAATAAAAACTGGATGGAAGATTTTCTGGTCTTTCTAACGAATGATCTTAATTCATCATGGAGAAAAACAAATACAGTGAGAAGCTTCAACAAAAGAAAGTAAGGATCTGAGTATGAATAAGTTGTGAATTGAATTCAATGTTTAGAAATCAAGAAAAAAGAGTGTTTGCCAACTGAGAAATTTTCAGGAAAAGAAACTTGAGCTTGCTCTCATATAATAATGGAATATGTGACAATGGGAAAATAAAGCTCACTTTTGTTTATTGAATAATTTGTCACGATATATACAAGTTAAGGAATAACTAATCGAGCTAAGATTCTAATCTAACTAATGAGAGCTTAGAATGCTAATAAGTTAGTGATAAGATATGCTAAGTTTAGGGACAACTGATCTGTCAGGCTAAGAAACCACCCTTTCTTTTGCCATTGTTGGCATCATTCAAGTTAGTCTTCCATATTGAATTGTTTTGCCGATTTTAACTAATAATGAGTGGAAAACTACGTCCATGAGAACTAAAATGGACAAGAAGAATAGTAAATTGTTGAATCTGATTTGTTTTCAGGTATGAAGGATGGTGGTGGCAATGTCTGAGATATGGTTACTGAAAAGAATTCAATAATTAATTCTTTTTCTAAAATTGGACTATTATGTAAAACTCTCATATACAGGTGAAAATAAATGTTATGCTAACAATGCAAAAAGTATTTATATTAATTTTGAGGAGGTTATGGTGCTGGAATAATAAAATTAAAAATTGAATGAGTAAAATGATAAAAATTTAGAATTTTAAAGGCCAATAATAATTAAGTCTTATAAAAATTTTAGTATTGGGTATGACATAAAAATTTGTTTTTTTCTTAAAAAAAAAGAGAAATAGAAGAAATACCGTCCATAAATCATAAAAAAAATAATAAAAAAAGATAAATATAATTTTTATTTCTGTAATTTTACCTAATGGTAAAATTAATTTTGTGACTTTTTTTTATTTAAATACACGTATTTTATATTTCTTAAACTTTTGTATCTGTATATTTAAATTAAGGTAAATTACAATTTATCCCCTTTATTTTACCATATTATATTATTTCATTATTGACATTTCAAAAATATATTTGTTCATTTTTTCTTTTTACAATATTATACTATTTCTCTTTTCTGTCAATATTTCAGTTAAAATTACCGTTAAATTGACATAAAATGACAATTATATCCTCTAGTAGAATATAAATTAATTAGAAATAATTAATGTTTACCTCCTCTAATTTATCATACTATACTATTTACCCTCTAAAATTTAAAATATATATTTTTATTTTTTTACACTATTATATTTTTACTCTTCTTATTAAAATTTTTATTAAAATTATTAAAATTATTGTAAAATATATATAAATAGCCAAAATAAAATGTAATTAAAAAAGTGGTTCAATACTTGATTAAATTTTTGTGCAATATAAATATTTCAAGTTAATATTTAAATGGGGCTTTTGCTATGGTGTAAACGTTTGTATCTATACGAATGGAATTCCAACCGTTAGATTAATTTTTATTTAATTATAACCATTGATTATCATGGTGTTTCAATACATGTAAAATATATTAATGGTTATGTAGCACCCTCAAGTACCACATACATCTTGAGGAGTATTATATGTTTGATTATATTATCTATTGCTTATTGAGTCGCAAGCTCATTCCTTTGTAATTGTAGTTTTCAGGTAGTATATAGCCTAGCTTGAGGGTTTGCTTTGATAGAAAGCTTGGAGTGTGTTCTTGTTGTGAGCTTAGGTGGGACAACAACGTGCTTGATGTCAACATCTCCATCCTCATGAAGTAATTAAGGAAAATATACAAATAACATTTCTACACATCAAAATATGAGAATATAGCATTTAAATTGCGCACGGGAGTCCAAATCACAAAGGAGTAAGTGAGCACTAAAATGTCAATCTCAATTAGAGAATCTTAAAGATAGATTCTACTCAACCTCAAAGCATGAAAGTTGTAGGAGACTCTTTAAAGTTCTATAGCATCAAACCGCGCCTCATTTGGAGTTCTTTAGCTCAAGTTGTAGTCAAAACAAGTCTCCATACTGTGCCAGACCACTGGCGATCGCCAGTGGTCACCTACTTCTGAGGACTGGCGATCGCCAGTTGGTTTCAGTGGACCAAAATATATCACACTCTTTCGGCCATAACTCTCTCTGCAAAACTCAAATTTAAGTGATTCAAGAAGCTATGGAAAGCTATTTCATAGGGTCACAACTTTTATAAAGATACCTAGACTTAATTCATATATATGAATTAACAAAAATGCCCTTGAAGTAACTAGTGATGATAAAGCACATGAATCTTTATCAAAACATAATAATAATTCCCACAACAATACATTCTAAGCACACTAATCCACACCAAAATATTCATTAACATATAATATCAATCATTCATAATTAAAGAGCATCCGCATCCATCATTTCAAATAACCCTCTTAATCACAGCTCACATTCATCCACATTTAACACAAATGCAAATATAATGCAATAATGCATGTTATGCAAATTATTATCCGGATATATCGTTCCTCACATTATTTCCTCATACTTAGCCTCATTGGCTATATTTCTCACAATTCATTATCAATTAAATGGCCAATACTGAGACTCTTTGCCCAGCTTAGTCTCAGTTATTATAATCAGTGGAGGCTCTCTGCCCAGCTCAGTCTCCACTATCACACATATTCCTCACATCATGCAATATACATATATTCATTATTCTCATAACAATAACAACCAAACCACCTCATGTGGCTTGCATAACACTTATGCCAACATTTACACTTCATTATACAGTACTTTCTCGATAATATATATATGTTCATCATTCTTGCTACATCAAATTAGCAAAATCAAACCAAACATAGCCAATCAATTATTTACAAGAGATTTATTTTATGTAAGCATTATACTAACAATTACTTACCAAAAAGCTTTCAACTCCTTATCAAGTAAAGCTTCCCCTATTGAGTAGGGTTTCCACTTTCTCTTTCAACTCCTACACAACATATATACGAATTCCAATAAATAACCATTACAACTCATTTCAATACACAAAGTACAACTAAATGCATGACCTAAACACACACACACACATAAGTCCAATAACCCCCAACTTGCTACCAAAGCTAGACATGTTTACAGTAAATTTCAATTGGAATCACTCAATTTGGTTATGTGTGGAATTAATTATGGATTTTGAATCCATTTGGCAAAAACAGAACAAAATAGAGCATCACTATGAGCTCTGAAATGTCCGGCCTAACATGACAAGTTTTACAGCAAAATTAATCCAAACTCAAAACATAAGAAATGTAGAGGACTCTCTGAAGTTTCCAGAAAGTCTAACCTTGCTCAAATCAGAGTTGTAAAACTTAAGATATGGTAAGAATAAAATGACTAAAAAACAAAGTAAATCCTACCCGAGAATCCAACTAACAAAACTCAATTCAAAACAATCAAAATCAACAAGCAAGCTTGCCAAATCAACTTCAATGGAAATAAAGACCTCTTAAGGCTTCCTAAGACAATGAATTGCTCACTTGAATCAGCTCCCAAATTCTCCAAAAATCACTCTCAAGCTCACTCTTTTCTTCTTCTTCATTTCTTTACACCTCCACCCACTAACACACACATTTAAATATACATATAAACAACTAGCCAATCAAAACTCTTCAAAAGCCCCTTAAGTCTTCTTTACTTTAATAAATAATCATTACCTAATATTATATTATTATGTTACATATATATCTCTTAATTAACTATAATAATAATAATGATAATACTTATATAATAACAACAATAATATATATATATATATATATATATATATATATATATATATACACTCAAATATTATCACAAATATCCACTTAGCCCCTTAATAAAATAGGCCTAATACACAATACCTCCTATAACTTTATATTGTTATAACTAACTCCAAACTTTAATTCCACTTTGGTCCTTCTCTACAACCATATGCTCAAGTTTAACTTATACTAGGTCCTCTATCACATATGCTATACGCTATACATACGTCACACACACGTGTGCTAAAGGGAAGTTGTTATATTTCTCCCTCCTTAAAAGAATTTCATCCCTAAAATTATTAACTACTCACCATCTTACGAAAATAAGTGAGGATATTTCTGTTTCATCTACTCTTCCACTTCCCATGTGGCTTATTTCAGTTAATGGTGCCTCAACTTCACCTTCACTATTAGAATCTCCTTGTTTATTAATTGCTTCAATTTTTGATCAAGTATCTTAATTGGTTCTTCCACATAGGTTAATTTCTCAGAGATTTCAATCTCAAGCTTTTGTATGATGTGACTTGAGTCTGATCAGTATCACCGTAGCATCGACACATGAAATACATCGTGAATGGATGACAATTCTTTTAAAAGATCCAATCTATAGGCTAATGGTCAAATCCTCTCAAGGATTTCATATGGTCCAACATACCTTGGACTCAGTTTTTCGTACTTGCCAACCCGTAAAATTCCCTTCCATGGCGACACTTTCAAGAAAACCTTCTCTCCAACATCATACTCCATTTCCCAGTGATGTCTATCTACATAACTCTTCTGGTGATCTTGGGCCGCTTTTAAACATTTCTTGACTACTTGAACTTTTTCCATAGTTTCTTATATCAAGTCCGGTCTTTCAATTTGTCTCAAACTTTTAATATCCCAACAAATCATACTTTGACATTTCCTTTCATACAAGACTTCATAGGGTGCCATTCCAATGCTAGAGTAAAAACTGTTGTTGTAGGCAAATTCTAGTAATGACAAATGATCATCCCAGTTGCCTTTAAACTCCAAAGTACAAGCTCTCATCATGTCTTCCAACGTCTGTATCGTTCTCTCCGATTGTCCATTCATTTATGGATGAAAAGCAGTACTAAAATATAATTTAGTACCCAAGGCTTCTTGTAAGCTTCCCCAAGAATATGATGTAAAATGCGGATCTCGATCGGATACAATTATATAGGAACCCCATGCAATCTCATTATCTCGGAGACATATAAAGATGCTAACTTGTCCAAAGAATTCGTTTGTTATATAGGCAAAAAGTGTGCGGACTTGGTGAGTCGATCAACTATCACCCATACTGCGTCATGTTTTCGAAATGTTCGTGGCAGCCCAATCACAAAATCCATCATTATTCTCTCCTATTTCCATTCTGGTATCTTCAATGATTGTAACTTTCCCACCGGTGCTTGATGTTCCGCTTTGACTTGTTGACATGTCAAGCATTTAGCCACGTATTCCACCACATCCTTCTTCATTGTTGGCCACTAATAGAAAAGCTTCAGATCGCGGTACATTTTTGTACTTCCGGGATGTATTGTATATGGTGTGATATGTGCTTTATTCATAATTTGTCTTCGTAATTCTCCAATATCTAGAACACACACTCAATTTTTGATCATTAACATGCCATTATCTCTAATTACAAACTGAGTGTTGCTTCCTAATTCTACTTTTTCTTTCATCCTCTTCAAGTACACGTCTTCTATTTTATCACTTTTGATTTGATACCCCAAGGATGGTTTAACTTGTAATGCCACTAACCAATGGTCTTCCTTAACATCAAGATTAATATTCAGTACTCGTAATGCCACTAAATTCTCCTTTTTCATAGCAAATGATTCCAGCTATAATTTCTACTTTTTTACGACTTAAAGCATCGGCTACTACGTTTGCTTTGCCCGGATAGTACTAAATAGTGCAGTCATAATCTTTTAATAACTCCCTCCATCTTCATTGCCTCAAATTCAACTCTTTCTAGATAGAAATGTATTTCAAACTTTTGTGGTCCGTGAAAATGAAAAATGTCTCCCCGTATAAATAATGCCTCTAAATCTTTAATGCATGGTCAATGGCTGCTAGTTCCAAATCATGAGTAGGGTAATTAGCTTCATGAGTTCGTAATTACTTTGAAGCATATGCGATCACCTTCCCATTTTGCATAAGGACATATCCTAAACCTTGTCCTGAAGCATCCGTGTACACAATAAATCCCCCATCTCTAGTTGGCAATGCAAGTATTGGGGTGGTAGTCAAGGCTTCTTTCAACTTTTCAAAACTTTGTTGGTACTTGACGGTCCACTGAAATTGTACATTTTTCTTCAATAGATTAGTTAATGGTCCTGCAACAATAGAAAAATCTTGCACAAATCTTCGGTAGTAACCAGCCAATCCCAGAAAACTCTAAATTTTCATCACATTTCTAGGTGCTTCCCATTCCATAATGGTCTTAATCTTTGATGGATCCGGTTTAACACCCTCTCTTGAAATAATATGCCCCAGAAAAACAATCTCTTCCATCCAAAACTCACATTTGTTGAATTTGGTATACAATTGTTGCTCTCTCAATATCTGCAAAGCTGTTCGAAGATGCAGCTCATGCACTTCCTTACTTGAAGAATAAATAAGAATATCATCGATGAAGACAATTATAAAGTGATCTAAATACTGATGAAAAGTCTTGTTCATCAATGACATAAATGCTGCAGGTGCATTTGTCAATCCGAAAGGTATAACCAAGAACTTATAATGCCATATCTAGTCCGAAATGCAGTCTTAGGAATTGAAGTTTCTGCCACCCGAAGCCGCCAATAGCCCGATCTCAAATCTATCTTTGAAAACACTGTGGCATCTTTCAACTGATCAAGCAAATCATCAATCCTTAGTAATAGATACTTATTCTTCACCGTGATTCTATTTAATTGTCGATAATCTATGAACAAATGCATACTACCATCTTTCTTTTTAACAAATAAAACCGGAGCTCCCTAAGGTGATATACTTGGGTGAATGAATCATTTCTCTAACAACTCCTCTAGTTGCTTTTTCAATTCTTTCAATTCTGTAGGTGCCATTCTAGAAGGAGCAATAGATGTTGGTGCCATTCCCGGAATAGTCTCTTTTTCAAAATCAACTTCTCGATATGGAGGTAATCCCGACAATTCATCTAGAAACACATCAGAAAAATGTCTAACTACCGGTACCTCATTTACTCCCGGAGTAACTTAGGTCGTATCCATAATATTTGCCAAGTAAGCTTCACACCATTCTCTAATCAAATGGAATGCTGTCATTGCAGAAATTAAACATACAGGCACTACCTTTCTCTCTCCCACCAACACTATCTTTTTCTGCCCTTCAACATCTATAACTACCTCTTTGGTGAAGCAATTCATAACTGTATGATGCTTTGCCAACTAATCCATTCCCAAGATAACATCAAACTCATCGAGTTTAATAACTACCAAGTTTGCATACAAAATCTCACCACTTACTAATATAGGACATGCTTTCACTATTGAATTTACTACCACCATACCCCCAGTAGGCATAAAAATACATAAGCTATGTTCTAGGGGTTCAATCTTATCATTCACTCTTAATGCAAATTCATATGACACAAAGGAACATGTAGATCCTGGGTCTATCAAAACATAAGTATCATGGTCAAAGATAGGAAAAGTACCAGTGAACACGTCTGGAGCAACAGGAGCTTCTTACCTAGTGATGGCATAAATCATTGCTTGGCCTTGAGATGGACCAGCAGATCCTGCTTGACCCGAAGTGCTAGCTCCACTTTCTTTACCACCTCGACTAGCCATAGATGCATTCTCTCTGGCACTACTTTGCACTGTCATCTGAGATCCTTCAGCATTCCTTCTTACCAGACAATCTCTAATAAAGTGGTCCTGCTGACTACAATGATAGCATGCACCCAGTCTAGTGTTCCAATATTCACCCCGAGTGAATCCTTCCACATTTGTTACATGTTAGAGTTGAGGCACCGCTCATGGATCTACTTTGCCCTCTCCGGCTATCAAACCTCCCAAAGCCTCTACCAAAAGATCCTCCCCTTAACTGGTTAGATCGACTCATACTTCTTTCCCTGAAGTTGCCCCGTTGAAAACTGGAGCCTTTGAAAGATGAACTAACACTAGTTCAAGTTGGAGCAGAGAATAAGCCAGTGGTCTTCTTCTTTTTAGCCTCAACTTCATTCCTCTCAATAATCATTTCTTCAGCTCTCAAGGTAGTCTTTAGCACTTCTCTATAGGTTGGAGGTTTTATGGCCATCTTCTCCAGAATCTCTAGATTCAAACCTCTCTCAAACTTGTTTCTTTTCAACTCATCGGTATCTACCTTTTCCAAAGCATACTTGGATAGCCTCACAAACTGAACTTCATATTCAACAACGGATAGATCATTCTGTTTTAACTCAAGAAATTCAATTTTCTTCCGATCCCGGTACACTGCCGGTGTGTATTTCTCAGTAAATTCTTTCAAGAAATCCTCCCAAGTCAAGGTCATGGGTATATTCTTACTCCTCAGTACTGTTTCCCACCATTCTAGAGCATCTTGCTCAAATAAGGATACGACATAGTTAACCTTCTTCTCGGAGGTACACTCAAACCGGTCAAAAATTCTCTCGGTGCTTCGTAGCCATTCCTCAGCTACCGCGGGGTTAGTAGTACCTACAAAGGCTTTTGCACCTTGCTTTCTAATAGTCTCATAGGTCTCATCCACCATATTCCCTACTTGCGGTTAACCTACATTCCTCATCATCCGGACAAACTCTTGAATAAAAGGATATGCAGCAGGAGGAGGGACTTGGAGTTGAGGTTGTTCTGGTTCAGGTCTATAAATTGACTCTGACGACTCTTCGGGGTTAACTCAAAGTGCTTGAAGTTCATCCATCATGAGATATGCAACGTACATCAACTATATGCTTTCTAAAAACTCATGCATAAGATGTAATGAATGCAACATGTTTAGTTTCCCAGGAAATCTAATTCCCGCTCTAATACCTCTCAATGTAGCACCCTCAAGTACCACATACATATGTACCTTAAGAATAAACAACACATGGCATGATATAAAAATTTTTCTCAAAGGATGTTCATATATATAAATTATTATTCGATACATTAAAAATACTTAATACATATATTACATAATATTGAAAATATACACATGAACTTCATTATAACATGTTTCAAATGCCAAAATAGTAAATGCTCATGAGGATGGAGATGTTAACATCAAGTACGTTATTGTCCCACCTGAGCTTATAATAAGAGCACACTCCAAGCTTTCTATCAAAGAAAACCCTCAAGTTAGACTATCTACTATCTGAAAACCACAATTACAAAGGAATGAGCTTGCGACTCAATAAGCAATTGATAATATAATCAAACATATAATACTCCTTAAGAACTAATTAAAGAGAATATATAAATAATATTTCTAAAAATCAAAATATGAGAATATAGCATTTAAACTGTGCACGGGAGTCCAAATGACAAAGGAGTAAGTGAGCACTAAAATGTCAAGCTCAGTTAGAGAATCTTAAAGATAGATTCTACTCAACCTCAAAGCATGAAAGTTATAGGAGACTCTTTAAAGTTTCTGTAGCATCAAACCATAGCTCAAGTTATAGGCCAAACAAGTCTCCAGACTGTGCCAGACCACTAGCGCTCGCCAGACCACTGGCGCTTGCCAGACCACTAGCGATTGCCAGTGGTCACCTGCTTCTGAGGACTAGCGATCGCCAGTAGTTGGTTTCAGCCAACCAAAACACGTCACACTCTTTCAACCATAACTCTCTCTATAAAACTCATATTTAAGTGATTCAAGAAGCTATGGAAAGATATTTCAAAGGGATACAACTTTTATGAAGACACCTAGACTTAATTCATTTATATGGATTGACAAAAATATCCTTAAAGTGACTAATAATGACAAAGCACATGAATCTTCATCAAAACATAACAATATATTCTACGCAGACTAATCCACACCAAAACATCCATTAACACATATATCAATCATTCACAATTAAAGAAAATCCACATCCATCATTTCAAACAACCCTCTTAATCACAACTTACATTCATCCACATTCAACACATATGCAAATATAATGCGATAATGCATGTTATGCAAATTAGTATTTGGATATATCTTTCCTCACATAATTTCCTCACACTTAACCTTATTGGATATATTCCTCATAATTCATTATCAATTAAATGGTCATTACTGAGACTCTCTGCCTAACTCAGTCTCAGTTATTATAATCAGTGGAGGCTCTCTGCCCAGTTCAGTCTCTACTATCACACATATTCCTCATATCATGCAATATGCATATATTCATTATTCTTATAACAATAACAACCAAACCACCTTATGTGGCTTGCACAACACTTATGCCAACATTTACACTTCACTATACAATACTTTCTCGATAATATATATATGTTCATCGTTATTGCTACATCAAATTAGCATACTCAAACCAAACATAGTCAATCAATTAATTACAAGAGATTCATTATATGTAAGCATTATACTAACAATTACTTACTAAAAAGCTTTCAACTCCTTATCAAGCAAAGCTCCCCCTATTGAGTAGGGTTTCCACTTCCTCTTCCAACTCTTATACAACATATATACCATTTCCAACAAATAACCATTACAACTCATTTCAATACACAAAGTGCAACTAAATGCATATGACTTAAACACACATACATAAGTCCAATAACCTCCAAATTGCTACCAAAGCTAGGGTTATATGTTTACAGTAAATTCCAATTAGAATCACTCAATTTGGTTGTGTGTGAAATCAATTATGGATTTTAGAATCTATTTGGCTAAAACAGAACAAAATAGAGCATCACTATGAGCTCTGAAATGTCCGGCCTAATATGACAAGCTTAACAGCAAAATTAATCCAAACTAAAAACATAAGAAATGTAGAGGACTCTCTGAAATTTTCAGAAAGTCTAACCTTGCTCAAATCAGAGTTGTAAAACTCAAGATATGGTAAGAACAAAATGACTAAAAAATAGAGTAAATCCTACCCGAGAATCCAACCAACAAAACTCAATTCAAAACAATCAAAATCAACAAGCAAGCTTACCAAATCAACTTCAATGGAAATAAAGACCTCCAAAGGCTTCCTAAGACAATGAATTGCTCACTTGAATCAACTCCCAAATTTTTCAAAAATCACTCTCAAGCTCACTCTTTTCTTCTTCTTCCTTTCTCTACACCACCACCCACTAACACACACATTTAAATATACATATAAACAACTAGCCAATCAAAACTCTTCAAAAGCCCCTTAAGTCTTCTTTACTTTAATAAATAATCATTACCTAATATTATATTATTATATTACATATATATCTCTTAATTAACTATAACAACAATAATAATAATACTAATATAATAACAACAACAATAATATATATATATATATATAAATATACTCAAATATCATCACAAATATCCACTTAGCCCCTTAATAAAATAGGCCTAATACACAATACCCCCTATAACTTTATATTGTTACAACTAAGTCCAAACTTTAATTCCACTTTGGTCCCTCTCTACAACCATATGCTCAAGTTTAACTTATAATAGGTCCTCTATCACATATGCTATACGCAATACATACGTTACACACACTTGTGCTAAAGGGCGGTTGTTACACGTTATAATTAATTACATTTTAATCTAACGGTCTTAATTTTAGTTGTATAGATACAACCATTTGCACTATAGAATAACTCTTTAAATGGAGATATTTAAAGTTAAAAATAATTAATTAGTATTTACAAAAAAAAATTGAGTAAATTAAAGTCAAAATTATATATTTTATTAAATAGTATAATCATAATTTTATAATTAATTAATAATAGTTTTAATATAAATATTTCTAAAAATTAGTATTATGATGAAAAATATAACTGTTAATGTTGAGGGGCAAATAATATAATAGAGTAAAAAAAAAGATAAATAGTAATTAAGTTTAATACTAAAGGTTATTTTAGTAATTTTAAATTAATTAACAACACTTTTAACAGAAAAATTTATGAAAGGGATAGTATAATATTACGAAATAAAAGGATAAACAAATATATTTTTGAAATTTTATGGATAAAATAGTATAATATGGTAAAACATAAGGGGTAAATAGTAGTTTACCCTTTATATTATCATTATTGTGAGAAACTATTAATATAGAGTCATTCTACAGTGCAAATGGTTGTATCTATATAACTGAAATTAAGACTGTTAATTTAAAATTTAATTAATTATAACCGTTGATATATTTTACATGTATTGATACACCAAGATAATCAATGGTTGTAATTAAATAAAAATTAATCTAACGGTTGTTATTTCATTTGTATAGATACAAACGTTTACACTATAGTAAAAGCCATTAATATAATATTAAATTTTAATGATAAATTTATTTTTTTATATAATCTATTATCAAATTAATTAATTAATTATTTTTAATAATATTATAAATTAATTTACTTTAAAAATTATTTCTTTTTATTCATAATAAAATTGAAGGTTAAGTACAAAAAAAAAAACCCTGTGGCTTAGTGCTTTTTCACTTTTGTACCTATAATTTTTTTCGTGACATTTCAGAACTTTGTAATATTTGTTGTTAGCAAATCTGAACTAACTCACTAACACCATTAACCGTGACGTAGATGCCAATGTGAATGTTAATGTTGGCATCTACGTCAACACGTCAGCATCCACATCGCATCCATGTCAGCACATCAACATCTACGTCGGCATCCACATCATCATAGTTAACAGAGTGACAATGTTAGTGGGTTTAGTTTAGATTTGCTAATGACAGATATTATAAGATATTAAAGTGTTACATAAAAAACTACAGGCACGAAATTGAAAAAGCATTAAACTATAGGGTACCATTTTTTTTTTGTACTTATTCCTAAAATTAAAAATACATCTAAAATTAATTTAGAAAAATATGGTTAGACGTTTTTTCACTTAGAAGATTGTGATATATATTTTTTTAACATTTAAGAGTTTATAGTTTTATTATACTTGCATTTTAGTACCTTACTCGGTGATATAGTTAAAAACATATGATGTAATATTAAAATAATATACATATTTAATAGTTAAAATATTTACCAAGTAGTATAGCATCCAACTAACCAAAATAAATTCATAATAAATAAAAATAAGATATATTTTTAATTTTATTAGGAATAAAAAGAAATAAATTTATAATATTTTTAAAAATATCAAAATAGTTATATTGATAGTAATTCACATGTATAACATTTTTATTATTAACTGGGAGCGTTATATTAAAATTTTATTATAAAATAGGCACAACTATTGTATCTATACAAATGGAAAGTACATATGGATCTTACTACGAGTCATTCTACTGTGCAAATATTTACACCGATACAAATGAAACTATTAGCCATTAGATTAATTATCATTTAATTGTAACCATTGATATATTTTATAGGTATTGATACACCAAAATAATCAATGGTTGTAATTAAATAAAAATTAATCTAACGGTTGTAATTTTATTTGTACCGGTACAAACATTTGCACTATAGCAAAAACCCTTAAGTACAACTAATAATAACCTTTATTTCTAACTTTTTTAAAAAACATATTTTTATATTTTCAATTTCTTTTTCTCCACCCACTCTTCCATATCATCTCCTTTGACCCTCTTCACACCCCCACCGTCGGCGATGTGACCACAGGCATTCCCCATTTGTATAGATTTTAGGAAAAGGCTGTTTGATTAGCTGTATGATTAGCTGTATGTTGGCAACATACAGGGTGGAAGAGGGTGTGGAGCAAAAGAGTGTATGTTTGATTGGTTGTCCGTTGGCAAATTGATAACTAATGAAACTAAATCAAACATATCTGCAAAATTTCATCTTAATTTGTGGTTCTTATCAAACGTGTCTCTTTTGGTGGCATTGAGTCTTTCCTATTTATAATCCATTCTTGCACAAAGTTACTTCCAGAGGCTCTATAGTTCTTAGCAAGGGAAATTTGTATAGTTTTTCATTTTTTTTAATTTGTAATTTCTCTGTTGTCTTAGTATAAGTTTAATGAATATGGCTATATATTTTTATTTCCTAGATGGTTGAGAAGGGAAAGGAACAATAAATTCTGATGCTCTTCTTGTATTTGTAGTGTGTAAATAAAATTTATATTTCACACATGCTATTGCTTTAGTAGTTTTGCGCCTGATTTAAATTAATATACTAGGTTTATTTTGATTGGTGCTATTATATAGTATATGCTAGCTCTTTCCCTTTGGTGGCAGCTTGGAGTATTTCGAAATAGTGAAAACTTGAGTTATTATTTCATTCTTCGTCATAGAATAATGCACTTCATATTGTTCTCAGGTTATGGACCAGTTGGATATGCTTTGTTTGTAGCAGTTTATGCAAGACTTGAAGTAAGTATGTTATTTGCTTTTGTGACTTCACTGCTGATTCTTTTCTTGATAATTAAATTGAAACCAACATCAAAAACTGATTTGAAATCTTAAACATAAGGTATGACTTATTTAGGTATTCTTGATTGCAAATTTGTTACCTGATTCAGTTAATACTCTAAAATGCTCATAAGGGGAATTGTTTTGACTTGCTACATCATGATTTGAAAGAATTCTATCATCAAATTGCTCTTCCTATTTATTTATTTATTTTATCTTTGAATAATCATTTAATAGTCCATTTGCTTTGTATTACATATGCTCATAATTCCATTAATTTAAAGAGGATAATTCTTTCACAAATAATCACAAACAAATAAAAAAAATCAAACTCTATTTTAAAATTTCAAACTCAAGTTCAAATTATGTGGCCCTCTAATAAATCTTGAGTGTTTTCCATTGTTTCATTGGTCAGGTGAGGACTTTTGTGACTCATTGTGGACCTATATCCAAGTATGGTAAATAAACTCATGCTTCATTCAGAAACATCTGCAATTCTGCTAGAATTCGAGGGGAACATATGACTGAGGCATATGCACAAGCTTATGTCACATTTCCATCCAATCTATGGAGGTCTCTTTAGAAGGGGTTCAGTGCATGATTGAGAAAAAAGTGATATTTAAGAAGCAAAATGATACTTTCATTATGTTATAAACAAGCTAGGTGTATGAATTGTGTTATAAACAAGTTAGGTGTATGATCTATTTTAATGATTATTGTTTTGATTGCTTCTCTGCGAATAAGCATTTAAAGCGTCTCTACCAAAATGGGCGTTGCATTGTCATGTTTCGAATGTCATGGCATTCTGTTAGTGAAAATAGAGATGGAAGATTTGGCTAATTGGGAATTTTAAACTTAGATAATGGCACCAATACATGTTATATAAATCAATGACCATAATCAAATAAAAGTTAATCCAATGGTTTTAAGTTTTATTTGTGCACGTACAAACAAGTGTGCCATATAAGGACTCTATAAAATAATGACGATATTAGTTAATATGGCATAAAAGTGTTAGGAAATAAAGCCTCATTTCTCTAAATGTCGCAAAAAAAAAAAAAAAAAATCACAAATTTTTATGTAAAAATGCGCCTAATTACATGGTACTTTTTTATACTTATTCCATTAATTTATTTTAAGTTCATTGTAGTTAGTTGATGCTTTATCACTCAATATGATATGAGCAAATTATATTTTCTTTCTTGAGGTTTGATCTAATTCACACTCTTCTCTCTCTTATTTGAAAATTGAATTTTTACATTCCTCATTTTTAATCCAATCAACACTTAAACCCCATCCGTTAACTTTTCCGTTAGGTTTTGTATATCAAAATACATTTAACTCCATCTATTTTATACAAATAGAACAATTTAATTCTAAAGTCTAATAAAATAGAATAATTTAGTCCTTTAATTTTTTAATTATTTAAAATTTCAATGCTAATTAAAATTTAATTATTTTAACATTAAAGCAGATTTTGATCAATATTATTAAAAAAATACTAAAATATAATAAATATAAAACACACATATTTAAATTTAATAAAAAAATATAAGACTAAATTTGCCATAAGGCGAAACTAAAGGGATCTAAATTGTAGTTTCTTATCCCTAAAAAAAATTTGGAAAAGCCATCAAACTAAAAACAAAAAATCAGCTGAGTTAGGGTTTTTGTTTCACTCTCTTCCTCTATCTGCAGCAGCTAAAAACCAAAGCTTTTCAAAGTCTCCGTTGCAGATACAAAATGACGACCGTCGTCCCTACCTCCGAAGAGGATCCCGCTCTCGCCATCGTCCGCTTCACCTCCGACCTTGCCTGGGCCGACGCCGGTCCAGAGGTAATAATAAATAAATAATTAATTATTCAAGATTTGTCCCTATTGAATCAGCATCTGATTTCAGTTGTGTAATTTAATTGTGGAAATATGCAGGTTGCAGAGCAACAGGTTAATAGGCTTTGTGTGGAGGCACAAGAATGTATGGTCATGGGAAGATGGTTGGATTTAGCTTCTTTAATACTCACTTCTGCTGAGGTTATTTTCTCCAATTCTAAGGTTTTGGAGAAAGGTAATGTTTGTGATTGTGAAATTGAATTACTATAATTCATTTTTTGCTAATTGAAGTAGTAATTGACCTGTGATGTGTGGTGAGAGGGACATTGAAATGCCTGTAAAGTTTTAGAATCATAAAATGAAGGTTTTGATTAGGTTTTAGATTTTGTTTGATATTATCTTCGAGGTAATGGCAGCGCTTTTATTGAAGGTGTTAACTTCATGTGTTGAGCTGAAAATGAGGAAAAAAAGAGTGGAAATACGAGTATAAAGTGCGTAGCTTGCTATTATAAGTTTTTTTATTTTTTATTTTCTTTTACTGCCCTGGATTTGGGAGGAATGAACTATTTGGAATATTTCTCTCCCTCATGTTTATCCGTTCTATTTGTGAGAAAATGTTTGAATGTTATGACGTGAGGTTTTCAAACAATAATAAAGGGCAGCCAATTGCGTAATGCTGCTGCTGCAGTTGTGTATGAGAAGAGCCGTGTAATTAGTATTTCTCATGATGATATGAGTTATGCTCTAGTAATATGGATTTACTTTTGAAGCTTTGTTAGTTCTTGTTGAATTCAGTAAAAATGTATTTATTTGATCACTGAAAATGATTACATTAATATAATCCTGATAATTTTCATATTTAATTGGGACCCGATCAAGTAATAACAATTCTGTTAAGGGATGGTATAAAGACTATCCAGCTTTTAATTTTGGTTTTTATCCTGAACATATTCTGTTTATTATTTCTTATGTTAGATCTTGAGTGTATCTTCACTGTGATCTGCAATCTTGTCACCAAGTCTGAAAGTCCAGATGAAGCACTCGAGATGGCAAAACTTATATGTGGAAAAATTATTCAGCAGCCAACTGACAAGCCTGCATTGCGATTGAAGATGTAATGTGAAATTATGAATTCAGTTTTGGCTTTTGAATTTATGAAGGCACGGTCTTATTCTTATCCTTTCTATCAGCTTGTTTAATCTATACAATCTACTGGAGAACCCATTCAGCCGATTTTATGTTTACATGAAGGCCCTAGATTTGGCATTGAATGGAAAAGTCGCAGAACATATGATACCTTCTTTCAAAAAGATTGAGAGCTTCTTGAAAGAGTGGAATCTTGATGTGAAGGATCAGAGGGAGCTTTTCCTTGGCATTTCTAATGTACTGAGAGAGAGTAAAAGGTACAATAGGAAGAAAAAGAACTGAAAGTAATTTATTGTTTTCATAAATAGAAGGCACATGAATTTTTTGTACTGTTCATATATAATTATGTACTTTTTTTTTTTCTGTTTTCGTGCTTCCAGCTCAGCAAAGGATTCTTTCAAATTCTCAACCAAATATTTAGCAACCTTCTCTGGTGAGGATACATATGCAATGGGTGAAGCCAAGGAAGAAGCTGTGCGAACAATAATTGAATTTGTTAGGGCACCTGACATGTTTCAGGTATTTCTCACTGACTTTTGAAAGTACCATAGGCTGCATTTTTTTTTTACTTTTAAACCTCAATACCTCATGAAAAGCAGGTTTTCTAGGCTTTTCTGGTGTGTCAGCATCAAAGGTGATATGAATGGATTAATCTTAAAACAGGCAAAATATTTAGAAGTAACTTAGACTCTCATGTACCAAATTAAAGTTTAATCCCGGCTTAATCTTGTCTGATTATGTAGGCTTATCTCAGTTGTAATGCTTGTGAATGTGATCAAGCACCTGGGATTTAACAACATAAAAAATTTGGGGAACTATATATTGGCCAATGTATTTCCTACTGTTTTCCCTTAAAAGTATAGATATACCCACTTCCAGAATTTAGTAACTTTTAACAATCTAAACTTTTCCTTGTCAACAATTTATATCTCTGGACCTTGAAATTTTAAATGTCTAGTTTTTCCCCTGATCAAGAATGTTTTTTCTGAACTGAGATTAGAAATTATATCCCTTTTTTCCTGAAATTTCCACATTCGTCTGTTTTTTTTTCTCATTTTGTTCAACTTTTCTGATTGGTTATTCAAAGTATGCTCCAGATATTGGGTTTTTTTTTTTTTTTTTTTGCAATTTTTTACTTTCAGTTTATTGTTATTTTTCTCTCTTAATTATGGGCTCTTTGTTTTTATATCAATTTACTTTTGTAAGCTGCAGCAGCATATGATTTCTTTCGCTTTCTTTACTGTTTTTGTTCAACTAGCTTCTTAGCTAGATTTTGGTGCATAGAGATTGATTTATGTAGCTATGTTGCAGTGTGGCCTGCTGGATATGCCTGCTGTGGGGCAGTTGGAAAAGGATGGCAAATATGCATTGGTATATCAACTTTTAAAAATCTTTTTGACTCAGAGGCTAGATGCATATTTGGAGTTTCAGGCTGCAAATTCTGCTTTGCTGAAAAGCTATGGTAAATGTTTCTTCTAACTATTATCATCTGTTAGACTGCTATGTTTTTTCATTGAGGAGTTTTCATCAGCTTTTTTTGGTGCATGGTATAGGTCTTGTTCATGAAGATTGTATAGCAAAGATGAGATTGATGTCATTGATGGATCTTGCCCTGGATGAATCTGGTGGAATTACATATACCCTCATCAAAGATACTCTTCGGGTAACCTTGCTTACCATTTTGTTACAAGATTTATTGTTTTGCATGATATTTGCTATTATGTATTTTATGCTATTTCTGATGCAACTGCTTTTGCAGATTAATGATGATGAGGTGGAATTGTGGGTTGTGAAGGCAATAACTGCCAAGTTAATTAACTGTAAAATGGACCAGATGAATCAAGTTGTTCATGTGAGGTAGCCACTCATAATTGCTTCCAACTGCTCCAACATTCTATTCCAGTGCTTCCGATTGTACACTGATTTGTCAATCTTTCTCTCTGACTTTGTGATGTGCAGTAGCTGTAGTGAGCGTGTATTTGGGCTGCATCAGTGGGAGGCACTAAGATTGAAGCTAGCCACATGGAGGGTAAAATTTCTGGATCATTTTTTTTGTCTTTGGTGCACTATGTATTTGTTACAAGGACCTCTGCACTTAAGCTCTGATAAGCTATAGTCCAGTTTTATTATATTGTTAACTAGCCTAGCTAACTACTCTGTTACGCACAAGTCTAAATATTGGCCTAGCCTTTGCTATACCTTCATCTCTGATTGGGATGATGTATTCTTATATTTTGTCCAGGGTAATATTACAAATGTGATAAACACCATCCAGGCCAACAAGGTAACTGAAGATGGATCACAAGCGACGCAAGGGTTGATGACTCGTTAGGGTTCTTTTTCATTACCCCCTAATTGTCAAGGATCATTCATTATATCTGGAGATCTGTGGGATACTATCATATGAGTCCGTGTTATGTTAGCTTGGTTATAATTCATTTCAGTTAGAGCAGAGTCAAGCGTAGTGGAAAGTTTTGACAGAGGAATCATGTAGTTGTTCAACATTCTACCATATGCCGAATGATTTTACAGAGACACTCTATGTAATCTTTCAACGTTTTGCATTTGATTTAATAACTCTGCTCTGCCTCGTGCAATTGATTTTGAGATTCATCACTTGTGTTCATTATTGACCAATATATATATATATATATTAAATGCCAAGCTCCAAAATCAGGAAGCTTAAAATTTGATAAGGAAGCTTAAAATTTTATATGTGTCCATTTTTATGTTTGAGCATTCACTTCTAAAAGTTAATGGGTATGGAACCATTAAAAAATCTAATTTTTCTTAATTAAAACAATATATGTCAATATTAACTTACTATTTTTCTATCTCAAATCACTCGAATAAACAATTTTTTAAAAATAAAAGATTTACTGTAAATATTTAGGATTATTTTTAAATTAAAATACTATTACATAAATCACAATACTAATCCAATAATTCTTAAAACTAATTCTATTATAATTAAAATAATTTTGTTTGCAATATATTTTATTTTTAGTTTATTTAGTCATTGTTCTATTAAATTTATTTATTTAGTTATTTTATTCTGTAGTTTGGACATTTGCACACATTCACGACTAGGGAATTAAATTGTGTTGTTAACATCCAACATGTGACCAAAAAAATTTTACTAAATTTATCATACGGCTGTAGCTCACTAGTGATTCAACTTTTTTTTTTTAGTCTATGTATAATTTTTTTTACGAGCCCTAGTCTTCTTTTATTTATAATCTCTTAATTCGTAGAATTAACATTAAAACATCATATCAGCTGGAAAAGGTTGGCCGAGCTGTTTAAATTGTAACATTGTATTTCCAATTCAATGTGGAACCAGTATGATTTCTAGTTCTCCAGTGAGTCGATTTCCGATTCAACCTTCTATTTTTGAGGGTTTATTGATTGAGAATAATTTACGCAAGAAACGTCTTCACATTTACAACATATAAGTAAACATGCCATGATTTCTTTATCTGAAAGGAGTTTGTTTTCTCAAAAATTAGACTGAAATTTTGTGTTCTTGTAGCTGTCTCCTCACTAGAGCAGTGTAAATGCCATCCTTGCTGAGAAGCTCTTCGTGAGTGCCGCTTTCAGCTATCTGACCATCGGATATAACAGCAACAATGTCTGCACTTTTAACAGTTGAAAGCCTATGTGCTATAACAAGAACAGTCCTACCCTTCATCAGAGAATCCATGGCATCCTAAAATACCCAATTGCAAAGAACAAGCCGATTAGTAGAAGTGATAAATAGATAAAAAGGGAAATCAAATGAAATTCTCAGAATGGAATGGCAGCTGAACAATTGGAAACCAAGGGAAGTCATTAGGAGATGGCTCTGAAAATTGCGGCAGGAAATACCAACTTACCTGAACAAGGTATTCACTCTCTGCATCAAGAGCGCTTGTGGCTTCATCTAACAGCAAAATTTTTGGATTCATCAATAGTGCTCTTGCAATTGCCACTCTTTGTTTTTGGCCTCCTGACAGCCTCAACCCACGTTCACCAACAACTGTTTGATATTTTTCAGGAAACTTATCTATGAATTCGTGAGCATTAGCCATTCTCTGCATCATAAGCACATGTAGGATGAAATTAGATGGATGAATCTCGGGCAAAAGAAAAAGACATGATGAAAAATTTACTTACAGCTACAGTTTCTATGTCTGTAGAACTAGCTTTGCCATTGAATCCATACGCTATGTTCTCTTCCACAGAACAATTGAAGAGAACCGGCTCCTGGCTGACTATACTGATCTGCATGCCCAAAACATCTGAGAAATCTCTGGGTATTCAAATTTTACAAATATGGTAAAATCTAGCATCATGTGAGGAAGCCTAGTTGAACCCAAATATGTGTGTAACTGTAAGCACACACGAGAGAGAGAGACAGAGCAAGACCCCAAAGTTACGTAATTAAGGGAAATATGTCATTGTTTAGCATTACAAGGATGTAAAGACAAACTTCTAAACCCAAAATATTTAAAAGTGTTTGCACATTAAAAAAAACTTACTAAAGATCTCCATCTTGTTTATATACCAGTCATTAGGCTAATAGCTGTGAATTCAGTTCACAGAAGTGCCACAAGCAGCTGTTCTTAATTTTTATATTTATTAGGAACAAAATGTTGCTAGCAGAAAAATTATTAGGATGATAATATAGAGTTTCATAGCATAAAAAAAATCTTGATTCTTACATCTCATGAAAAGATTTTTCAGATAAAACAACGTAAGATCCATCATTGAACCATTTGTTCCAGTATGGCTTACTATTATATTATGCCAACATAATGACAATGCAATAGGAAAAACTATATTTGTTACAACAAAAAAAGATACCTTCTTGTGAAGATACTCATGTGATATTTCCACTAGTGGAACCCCATTTAGCAAGATCTTTCCCTTGATAGGATCATAGAACCTTTCAATTAAGTTTGCAATTGTAGTCTGCAAAATAGAGACAAACAAATTACAGATAAATTAGCAGATCAAACCACTTAATGAGATTCAGTTTCCTTGTACCCATTTGTTTATGATGGCAAAAATGACACTGGCATTTATGGGCACAAAGTGAATGAGGGAAGGAATGACAAATTAGAAAGTAAAATATAGTGATGCTACCTTGCCACCACCACTTGGACCGACAAGAGCAACTTTTGAGCCTGGGTTAAGTTTCAATGTTATACCCTGTAGTTCAAACAACAATTATTAGATAATGAAAGTTAAGGAATGAAGTCCCAGCATTTTTTTCATCCCAACATACAAGAAATTTCAAACTCTTTTAACGCACTGAATTAGTTTAGAAATAAGTATGTATGATAGTTTTACTCCTATCCACCCAAATAACCATTCTAGTATTGTTCTTTCATATTTCCTAAGACCTTTCTCCAAAATTCTGGGCCTAATAGAACTCCTAAATCTTATGTTTTATTTGCCACTGGTGTAACTTAACCTCTTAAGCTTTATGTCCTGAAGACTACAAGGGCACAACAAATGGGGCAAATAAATATTGATTGGTTTAGAAACAATGAAAGAAAGAAAATGATCAGTTTATGACATGGGCTCATCATAGTCAAACACAAAGTCTCTTCTTTATTGAAAAATAAGTATCACCTTGAGCACCATGTGACTTGGGCGAGAAGGATAAGCAAACCAGACATCGTCCAACTCCACATCACCATCTGGATCACTGCCAATAAAAGCCATATGATTCCATATGTGAATAAAATAATAAGCATAATTTAGGTCAGTATATAATTTATTCTAAACTTCAACTGAACTACATTTTCTATCTCCTTCAGTTCTCAGACTACAGTCAACCAAATGAAGTTCTAATAAAGCAGATGTACAATAATATGTTGTTGCAAAAAAGACAGAAAGACGTCAATTAACTAACCTTATGGGGCACTTATCTCCAGATTTTGGCATGCTTGAGACACGATCCAGAATCTGAAAAACTCTCCTACTTGCCCCAGCAGCTTTCATTGCAGTTGTATACAGTCCCGATAAAGAAGACACCGAAGAACCAACTGCAGGCAGAAGATTGGCCCAAATGCGTGACAATGAGAATGTAAACCTTCCCAAGTACCATGTATTTGCTATCTACTAAAAAATAGTACAAAAACATGCTTCCTTAGGCATGCAACAATCGATCAAAATATAAATGGGTGATTGATTCATCATGATTCATGAGCACAATTAAGACAAATAGTTGGGCTAAAAATGACTGAAACAGTAGATTGTTCCATATAGAAAGATGTCTGGAACACTAAAAGTTGTATGCATTTTAGGGAGATCTCCCAAAACCAAAATTTTACTCGGTTACCCAGCAATGAGGTTAAAACTTTCAGCTAAATTCCTTCACATGTTCATCTTATTGAAATTGAAATCTATTGTGAGTTCTGGAAGTACATTTTGCAGATAAGTCAAACAATTAAGAGAATACCTGTGAGACTATAAAGAATGAAGGATGTAAGAGACCCTGCAGTCATGGAGCCTATTATCGTCAGGTATGCACCATAAACTACCACTATGATGACAGATAAAGTGGACGCTGCATTTAGTCCTCCAAAGAACAGACCAACTACTCTCTGGTTAAAGAAAAGAGAGCATAAATTCATAAGCTCAATAGATCTTCTATTTTTCTACTCCTAGATTTCTGCAAGAGAGAAAGACACTTACTGCTTGTCTGAGTCCCAGCTTCAGTGTCTCATCGACTTTTTCTGAATAACTTGAAATTGCAAAACTTTCTTGAGAAAAAGATCTAACAGTTCGGATGGCCCCAAAGGATTCCTAAACATCAATTTCACATGAGAAAAAATGCCACAAACAGAACTTGATTGACGGTCATACTAGTCCAGTTGCATTTCATTAACTAGAATATGCAGGAAGGACTGGAAAAATAACTTGTAGGAATCTATACACAACAGTTAAAATTGCTTTTGGTTTCCTGAACGTAGTTTGTGATCAAACCTACTAGAAAATCACGAGTCTGGAGTTTTATTCATTTCATTTATCTCAACCCACAACAGAGGGTTAAATAGAAAAAAATTCCACAATATACCAGCATGTTATTTTAGTACATCAGAAGTTGTCTTCTTATGGAATGCCATTGAGTTTCTGATTAGTAGGTTGACTGATAATAATATTATCATCTGAACCAATAACTAATTAAATACCCAATGAAAAGCTGTACGTTTAATTATCTGAACATGATTGTCTAAGACTATGAGCAACAGCAACAACCTTCAAAGACCAATTTCTATTGCAGTTATTGGGCTTCATCATTGTAAAGGCCATCTAATCTAAAATATACAACACAATTACTACAGAAGATTAAAAACAAAAATAATCAAAGATATAGCCTCCCTTGTTTCTTAAATCTATAGTGTTTACAAAAACAGTATACAGTGTGAATTTTTCTTTCGCAGTGGTGATTTTTTTTTTTAATCTGTGTAAGAGAACGAAAAGCCTATATAAAAGATAAAGAAAGGCTAAATCTGCTGACAAACCTCAGCTATTGAAGCAGCTACTGCAGCTGCAGCCTGAGTTGCATGTGAAAGATCACGAAGATAGCGCCCAAATTTTCTCACGGCAATTGAAATGATTGGCACTACGGCCAAAGCCAGCACTGAGAAGGTAAATAAAAAAAAAAAAAAAAAGAAACAATGAGCAGAATTTTCTGTGGTAAAAGAGCGTTACTTGTGAAACTTCAGCTCAAATTACCCACATGTTAATTTCCATGATGATGTAAACATGAAGGCAACACCAATTAATGCAGTTGTTAGATTCCGGAGAGCTTCAGAAAGATTGGTTGTTGCAGCATTTTTGATGACCTGCGTGTCCTCTGACAGCCGGCTGAGAAGTTCTCCAGTTCGAGTAACATCAAAGAAGGCTATTTCCTGTTGAAACATTTAATGGCAGTCTAAAATCGCTGAGATCCAAATTATTGATAAGCAAGAAAATAAAACAAGCATTTGCAAACCAGTATCTTAAAATAACTCCATAGGGTTTAATACCATTTGGACAGCTATTTTTGTTATGCTTGAATTTTCCAGTAAACAGAACATTTGTGTTTTTCACCATATATGTGTGTATATGCATACACAATTATACACACAAAAACACATACATACACACATGCATACTAGATTGAACAGATTTAAATCCACCAGACTAACTGTAAGGAATTAAAGAGATCATACACAACTGCTGCAAGTTTTGGAAGTTCAATAACTAGGAGTCCTCACCTGATTGATTAGGTGGCTGAATAAGTTCTTTCTTAAACGAGCTACAACCCTTTCACTAGCAGAAGCAAACAGCCATGATCGAAGTGCAGTGCACAGAGAGCTAAACAAGTGAAAATGAAGCTATTATTAATCGACCTTTCAACAAGTCTAAACAGTCAATAAAAAAAATAGAAACCAAGGCTTTCTGCAATATATTGCATTGCGGAAGTGTCAACTAAACAGGTGAGAATATTTGTACCCGCAATCATTCACGGTAATGCATATAAGTATAATTAAGATGCTAATTTTATAAAGCAAAAAACATTCAACATTATAACCACAAGGATAATTGTTGCTTTAGTTGTTTTCTGAATTTACAAGCATCCTCAACTTAATATTGGATGACATGAGATGACAATGATAACATTGCTATAAATAGTTGAGAAAGAAACAAGTGCAATACAACTACTGCTGAAGGTCATAATAATGCATATCAGATGCGGTAAAATGTCATACCCAATTACAACAATCAGCACAATATCTAGTATGGTGTTCTTGACCGCATCCAAAGCTTCTGACTGATCTTCAGGAGTCTTTATATCTCTTGATACAATGTCTATGATCATTCCACCAAATTTAGGCTGCAATATATAACAGCGTAAGCTGACAAAACTAATATGATAGTCCATACCAACGGGGGTAGGAAGGTATCTTACAATTAGAAGACTTGATGTGGATGCTATCAGCAACGCAATAGTGCCAACTGCTAGCTTCCCAGCATCAGGTTTTGCCTGTAAAACAAGAAATTCATTAGAGTTCAGCATATATTTCATTCTGAATGCATCCTAAGATTCAATAGAGAAAATAAGTTCTCACCAGTGAAAAAACTCTGCCAAATCCAACATTTGCTGCCTGAAAGTTTCAAAATTGTAATTAGCATTTGAAAAGAGCTTCAAATGACAGAAACATAAATATAGGATGAAATATCAGCAACAGCTATCACCTCCACTCCATCCCCAAGTTCAAGGTCGTTTGGAGGACCATCTGGTGATTGGTCTTCATTAGCTTTCCTTCGTGCCTACACAACAGTATATGAATCAATTATATCTTTGTTTAACAAAAAGTAACTAAGCACCTATATGACTTGATAAAAAGTGATGCTTCAGTGTATTTTTAGTCACTTGTCTAAAGGACAAAGTGGAAACTTTCTGTTATATAAGGATTCATAGACCTATATAACTTCTCTTATTCAAACAAATAACAGCTATAAAGCATAGCCAAATACAAATTCTTCTTTGTTGTGATTTCCAAATCCCCAATTGAAGATTTGACAGAGAAATCTACAAATAAGAACATAACTACAAAATAAAAGAACTGACAGTTCACAAAAAAAAGATAAAGAAGCAATCCTATAACCTTGTCAACCACGAACCCACCACGCTAAACAGAACTAATAAAATAACAACTTGTAAAGACAATTCAACTGATTCAACAAATACCCAGAAAAGATAAACCAAAATCAAACAGATAAATTATGCAACTTCATCAAAAAGACAAATTAAACTTCAAGAAAGAATTAAAAAAAGAAACCTCTTTTGTCAAGAGAGAAACTCTTTCGCTTCCTGCAGATGAAATAGACCTTGATGTCCAATCCAAGTGCTGTTTCTTGCCCATCAAACAGACCAAAAACCAGATGAAAAATAACTGTATATATTTCCGCGGGGAGTGGAAGTTTATATATTATTATTATGTGAAACCGTTGGTGCAAGAAAATGGAGGGTGGAAAATGAAAATGAAAGAAAATGGCAGTCTTTCGCTGCAACAGATTCAAGAATCGCCACCCATCAGTCCACCACCCACATACCATATTATTATACAGCACATCACATCACGCGTCACCTTCATTTTCATTTTTAATTTTCCTCTCTAAATAATTTTCAGTGATTCTCATTTCTTATATCGCAGAAATAAATTTCAATTTTGTTCTTTTATGAAAAAAATATTTGTTTTTTTTAATTATTAAATATTACATAACAATGGTCTTCTGAATTATTAGCTCATTCTTCTTCTCGAGAGTTTTTAACTTTAATTTTTTTAACCTGTTGAAATAGTTTAATTTCCTACTACAAAAGAGAGTCATGAGAATGGAGATTGAATTTTGATATCTGAATATAATGTTCAAGTTTAATTTTTCTTTTATAAAAATAAAAATCTAAAAAAAGCTTAATATTTTCTTAGGCAGTTTCTACAATTATTTTAGTTTTTCAAAATTAAATTTTATTTTATTAATAACTACTATTAAATTACAAGAAAAAATTATTCTAAATTAATCAAAATAAAATAAAATTAAAGTAATAAAAAATAAAGTTACTATAAAATCTTCATTTCTTTATATTTTTAACTATAATTTACATCTTGTGAGTCACGAAATGTCACAGCACGTAAAACGACAATATATTTTTACCCTCCCTATAAACATAGGAGGAACAAAAAAATAATTTCTGCAAATCAAGGCATAAAACTATATATATATATATATATATATATATATATTACTATATTACTATAAAAGCGATCTAAAATGTTTTTTTTTTGTTTAATACTAAAAAAATTAAATTAATTTGGGTGTCAATTAACAAAAGTGTAAGTAAATTATTTTTAAATATTGTTCATAACATATTCATATTTTTTATATTTTATATTTTATATATTTATATTTAGGTTGAATGCATTATATTTTACAATTTCTATTTTTAAAATTTCCAACTATCAATTCTTAATTCAATAGTTGATGTTATGCAAATATATTGAACTGTTGATAGATCCGACAATTGTTGAGGTGAAGGAGGCATACAAATAAAAAATATATATAAATTAAAAAAATTTAAATTTAATGTTTTAAGAATCACTCTGATATTTAAATTAAAATTTTATAGTATGAAAAAAATAAATGAAAAAATTGAACTCAATTATGTATATATATAACAACTTGCAACTCTTTTATTTAAATTTTGGAGTTGTTATATATGAGTTGTTTATGTCCCAATTGTAAAATCTGAGTTTTTGAGTCTGGATTTGATCTTATAAAAGGGAGGCTGAGTCAATCTTAGTTTTGGTCCTATTTATTTAGACTGGTTGTTGAAGGAATCATTTCATTTGCGTCAACATTAGGCTAGTAGTTGGAGAATGCCTGTCAAATGTCAATTTAATTACTGGAAAAATAATTCATTTGCTGTGGAAAATGCCTTCCCTAGTGCACAAATTCAATTTGACCGCAATAAATATTAATATAATTAATCGTGACTATAAGAGATATGTGTTCTGTAAATTAATATATACTTTATTTAATTATTTTAAAATATAAATATAATAATAATTTAAATATTTTAATAAAATAGTTTTGCATATTAATTGGCTACTGTATCAAGTTAAATGAATTTTAAAAAATTAAGTAGTTATTGGGAACAGAATTTTATGGTAAAAGTTATTTAGTGGCAACTGGGGTAGTGACTTAGTGGTATATGCGCTTTGCAGCATATTTGAGGAGTGGTTCGAGTTTTCTCTCTAACACTTTAGAGTGGTTCCACTTTAACACCTTTTTCATATGGAGTTTAACATTAAGTATTTAGATAGTAGGGTGTGGTTTGATCTCCTTCTCCTGATCTCCCATGAACCCAGAGCTTTAAATTAAAAAAAAAAAAAAAGAAAAAAAGAAGCAATGTGTTAGCACATGATGCAATTGAGAAGATTCAATTATGTGTGATTATTTTCTTTGTCTTTAGCACATTGTCTTTATCCTTTTTGTTTAATTTCACAAATCTTTTTTTATTAAGGATTCCATCACAATGCAATCAAACAAAGGCAAGGACAGATTGGTACAATTTGTCATGATATGATATGATATATATATATATATATATATATTTCTCTGCTCCAAAATCTAATGATCATCAAAAGATTAATAAAATCACAGATTCCTACTACGTCCAATTAACCTCTCCACCTGTTGTGTTTAGCTCATAATATGGCATGTGCATTTGAAACTGAAATAAAGGAATTTGCTGATAAAAAAACAAAAGAGAGGCTTTTTTTAAATAGTAAGAGTATTTTAATTGATTTTAATAATATTCTTTTATATTAATCATTTTAGCTCTAACATTTGTATTAACCCAAAAATGTCTTATGTGTTGGTCATTTGCTCATAATAATGAATGATTACAAAGTTGTACAGTATAAACAAATTTTCTCCATTTTAAAGAGATTATACATGTGGAGTCCTTACAATTTTCCTTCAACACTTTATTTTCTCTTTAATCAAAACAATTTTTATTGACCATGACTATTTTCTTCTACTTATATATTTTCTTTTTTACCAAACAGACTCTAATTTGTGTTTATGATTTATCTCCTTATGTTAAAAATACAAAATTTAATTATTTATATTTCTATTTTTCTTTAATTATTTTGAAGTGCTGAAAAGAATATATAAAATTATATTTTTTGAGTAAGATTAATGAACATAATTTTGACTTAAAATCTGCAATTTGAAGGGCTACATACACGCATAATTATTATTATTATTTTCCTTCAAATTGAAAGCCACTGGAATTGGGGCATGTTTAGAGAACTCTGGCAATGCAACAATGATGGATCTCAATATTGATTTGGATCTTGATTCACTTTACCAAGGTTTTAATTATATGCTTCTTGGGTCGTAAGGTTCTTATTAAGGTTACAAGATTGGGTTTGTATTGATCCACACTAATAGTACTAGTTTGAAGCAACACTAGTTGAAATTAAAAAAAAAAAAAAGAAATTGAAGTGATATTTTATTAGTTATCTACTCTTAAATTTAAAAAACAACAAAATGACTAATAATCTTATTACTAGTAAGCTTATTGTAAATTTTATTCATTCTTTTCTTGTAAATATAATTTAAAATGACATAAAAGGAGAATAATTTTATTTTCTTTTCTTTCTTTTGAGATTTAGTTGAATAGAATTTTCAGAAAAGAAATACAGAAAGGAAGAAAAAGTTTTTTTTTTAAAAAAAAGTGTGATTCAAAAAGGTTGTTTAGATCAATGTGGTGTTTAATATAAAGCCACAAAATTAAGTATTATTGTGCGGAAACAATATTATGGTACATCTGTGATCCACGGAAGCCTTTTATCAGTAGATATTTTCACGTTTCAAAAATGTTCCCTATCAAAAACCTTGAAAATGTTTTAGGACTTTTTCTACAAATTTAAAAAAATTAAAAATATATTTCCAACTTCAAAAATATATTTATTTAGTTTTTTTCCTAAGTATAAGAAAGAACAAATTGAAAAATAATTCTATATTTTTTTAATTAAACAAAATAATTTACAATAATACTACTAATTGATAATAATAAATAAAATTTTTTAATATTTATATATCCCTATATTTTTAATATTTACATATTTTTTTATGTTTCTGTTCTTTATATTTGTAAGAATGCTATTTTGTCCTATCTGTTTTCACGTTCACTCGCTTCTTCATTTCCATTTCCGTGCTATATAGTAGTATATTATGGTTAAGAAGTTATCAAGAATGAAAAATATACATATTTATGTGCGAAATATTTTCTTTTTTATATGTAGTTTGTGTGGACATATGGTCTGACCCAGCCCACGAGGCAAAAGCCCAATGATGAAAATGATAGAAAACCTGGCTCAGCAAAGGAACTGGATTTTTGGTATACTTATGAGAAACCCAAATACACCCTCTAAACCTACCAAATTAAGCCCATCAAACCAAACCCATCAGACCAGTCCAAACCAAATAAAAGCCCATCAAATCCCATTTTCCCTTAAGAGGTGCACGCCTCTTCAGCATAGAGGCACACGCCTCTTCATCATAGAGGCGCACGCCTCTATGCCACTTGGAGTAAAAAAAATATAACGCACAGAACGTAGAGCAACTGCTCCACGTTCTGCATTTGCTGGCATTAGTGGCAACTTAATGGGGGAGCAACAAAAGGGGAAGAGGAGGAGATAAAAGAGAGAGGGAGAAGCCTGTAGAAAGGGGGAGGAAGAGAGAGAGGGAAAAAGAAAGAAAAAAGAAAATGTAACACCCTCCAGGCGTCACATACACGTGTCCAGAACATTAGACTTTTACACATAAATAATAAAATTTTTCACAAAATGGAAGATACTTAATAATTACATATCAAAATACTATTTATACATAGTTTTAAAGTTTACAA
>CATIWO010638058.1:0-15916 GCA_949673435.1 Macaranga tanarius
AAATAGTGTTATTTTTAGTTCTATTTAAGGAGACAAAGGGGGAGGCAATTTTCATACTTTTCTTTTCTTTCTTTCTTTCTTCCTCTCTTCCTCTCTAAGTTTAGGATTTGTATCTCCTAAGTTTTTAATCTTATTTTGTAAGGCTTATTACCAAAACCTAGGACCAATCTTGTATTATACCTTTGCTTAAGGAATTAATCAAGAAAAAGGTACCAAAGCTATGTTTATTAAATTTGTTTATTTTTAATATACTTTTAGTTTATGTTTGGTTTATTTTCTATTTCTTTTTAGTTTCTTGCATGCCTAAGGCCGGCTCTACCGCCTGAAGCTTATATCTATATCATGTATATCATTTATATGGTTGGCTGAGCCACCTGTTTATTGTGTTCATGCATACATAATTAATTTATTATTTTTTAGTTTATTATTTATGTTTGTTTTAATTTATTTTTAAGTATATTATATTTGTATGTTTTATTTACTGCTGACACCCGCCTACTTACCATTAATCGGTGTTTGGTTGGTTTCCCGAAGCAGTAAATAATTTTATATTTTGTTTATATTGTTATGAGTTTTATAATTTAAGTTTATTTATATTGTTATGTTTATTTATTTTATTATTTTATTTTTTGTTTATTTTATTTTGTTATATATTTCTGTTGTGTTATTTCTAGATCTGTATTTCTGTATTTTTGTAATTTCTCTTCATCTTCAACTGTGATCTTTTTGTATCTTCTGTCTATATCCCCTGTCGGTCCTTGTAAGTCATCTGGTAACAAGTAAGGCGCTTACCAATCCTACCAAAAAGATATCTTGTTAGTAGAGGAGCTACTTTATACTTAAATGGCCACCAGGCTACCTTCCAAGTAACGTCTCCACGTTGGATGCCACATAGAAGGCAAGGATGCATTTAAGAATATCTCCCTCTCCTCCCCCGTGGCTCAAACCTTGGTTGGCTCTGATACTAAGTAAGGCGCTTACCAATCCTACCAAAAGGATATCTTGTTAGTAGAGGCGCTACTTTATACTTAAATGACCACCAGGCTACCTTCCAAGTAACGTCTCCACATTGGATGCCACATAGGAGGCAAGGATGCATTTAATCATATCTCCCTCTCCTCCCTCGCGGCTTGAACCTTGGTTGGCTCTGATACCAAGTAAGGCCTACCATAAGGATATCCTGTCAGTAGAGGTGCTACTTTATACTTAAATGGCCACTAGGCTACCTTCCAAGTAACGTCTCCAATATATATATATATATATATATAAAATTCTATTAAATTATCGGTTCTAGTTTCGATTTTTAGATTTGATACAATTCGGAGAAGTTCAGAATGGATCTTGGTTCAGAGAATTCAAAATCTCCAGACCCGTCCCAATAAAAACTTTTAGGACAATTCGGTTTGGAGAAAGTCAAACGGTCAACGGAGATTTTCGATTATAAAGATTTTCAGTTCGGTTTTTTAGAACGATTCGAGTTCTCCAAGATCCATTTCCAGCCCTATTTAGAAATATTACAAAAAGAAAAGAAGCAAAACATAACATTAAAACTATTCCCCACTCCATCAATTTTAAAACCGGGGCAAGAAAAAAAACACCCAACATCAGTTTTGCAAAAACAATTATATATACTAATATATATAAAGGTGGACACATAATGTTATTGTTCATCTATAGTAACTTTCGATGTACATCTTTGATGATACACAAAAAGTACCTGACCAATCAGGGAATGCCATGTGGAAAGAGAGACTTCAAGTGACTCTCATATGGGACCCTTTATGGTACTTTGACTTGTCAACAGTCCAAGTCAAGATTATGCCTGAGTGCTGACCAGCTCAAGAAGACAGGAAACTCCATATAAGATAATTCCTCTCCGGAAACCGGTAGCCTACTTCCCCTCTGCTTTGCATTAAATGCAGTTGTCACTTGTCACATCATTGCTGACGTCACCAACTCGACAGCTGTGAAACACTCGAGTGTTCTGAAAAGGTGGCCTCCATTTCTTCTCTCTCAAGTACATCTCTAACCCTATAAAAGGGGCAATGTACACTTTATCTTCGACTCTCTCTCTCTTTACTTTCTTCTTCTTCTTCACTCTAGATACCACTTTCCATACACCATATTTCATGGAGAAAATTTCATTTCTCTTATGCTCATTAGCATTTCCCATATAGCATATTACTCTTCTTACTTTGGAATATTACTGACTTGATTGTCGGAGAGGCCTTGGGACTCCCTAGGCCCTTTAGCTCTTTGTTTCTAACTCTTGCAGACTTCCACAGCTATGCTGGAGCTAAGATAATGGAGCACCCCCATCATAATGGCGCCGTCTGTGGGAAAAGGGTAATTTTTGTCATGTAAAATGATCTCTTTTCCTTGATATCTTATTTGTATGCTATTGCTTTCTTTTAGGCTATAAACAAATAATCATTTCATTAATCTTCTTGCTTTCATTTTATTTGCCTTTGCCATCTTGGTTGTGTAAATTTAGGTTAAAGTGACATATTTAGTGCCTTAAGTAAACAGCCACCGTAGCCTTTATATGAATGATTTTCTTTACTATCGAAATACCCAAATTTGCTGAGATATTACTTTTGATCAAAAACCCAAGTTGAACAATGAGTTTTAGGTTTATTTCCATGAAACACGCCAAGGCGATGAGTAATGCAACAATAATCTATGGTTTTTTAGCCTTCTCGTGAGCTTATTACTATTAGCATCATCTGAGATCACATCCTTAGAAGAATGAGCTAATGTACACTGAGTTGGTGAAAATCCCGAGAAGCTGTAGTTGTTTCACCTACACAGGAATTCATAATTTGTCTTGAGTAGACGATCCCCTATAGCAGAGTCTTTCTTCTTCTCACCAGGTGCCTTTTACTTGCACCGGATTTCCTGATCGGTTGTCTCTACCTAAAAGCTAGAATTGTCATGAGCACCAGCGCCACTCAGGAAATATCTACTACGAAAATATCCACTCCGGAAGTATCCACTCTGGAAATATCCACTCCGAAAATCATCTATTGTCACTTTTTCTGCCTCAAAGGTGAAGGAATGTTGTCAAGCAGAGCTTTTAAAGAAAAAGGAATCCCTCATCATTGTGGAGTCTGCATATGCCTCTTACTCAGATCAAAAGCAAAGGGATAGGATTGTATTCCTCAATGCTCGTTGGGCTTACTTATTTATTTGGATATAAAATGTTTACAAGAAATCTCTAAGACTACTTGAAACTTAACAGATAAGTTTTTCTCTTCTAATATCTCTAATAATATTGTTCTTATAATTGCTTTTTGATGATGCATGTTCTAGCCATGAAGCATGAGTTCTTTCCTATACAGAAAAGTAACCTTACTGTGTTTATCCTACTCAAGAAAGTTACTCCTGAGTAATCTTTGGATCTTTTCTCTTGTTACCTAGGTTAATTATGTTTAGCCTTCATGTGAAATCCTAACCCCATAAGGTTCTCTTTGAGAAAAGAGAACTAGTGTTTAGGTTCTCAATGACCTAAGCAACAAAGCATTTGCATAAATTGCTACATTTTTTATTAAGTACAACAATGAATTTTATGAATATGCACACTTCTCTTATGATATTATCATCCTGCCCCTGAACAGGATCTATCTCCTTGAAAAAGGAATCTCCATTATTAATATTGCGAATGAGAATCTATCATGATTTTGAGAAATGCCTCACTTTAACTCTCAAAGCATCAATATATCATAAATCCTTGTCAATAAAAAAAGATTCTTTATCCTACTCAGATGCAAAAATAAATATTGATGAATCAAGTGATAAGCTCTCCTTGAAGAAAATCCTCTACGGAAAACTCCTGAAGAGAAATTTCCTCCACAGAAAATTATTGCTTAAATACCTCCAACTCCCATATGGGAGTAAAGTTCCTCTATAGGAAATTTTCATTTGAAGATTTAACCTCCCCCATGGGAGCGAGATTTCCTCCATTAGAAATTCTCAATCAGGAAGACTTGAACCTCCCTCATAGAAGCTTCATAGGAAAATCCCTATTAAAGCTTGAAGATTTAAAGCTCCCTCTTCACAGGAAAATCTCTGTTAAAGCCTAAAGATATCCTTCAAGGGAAAAAAGCTTGAAGATCTACTCGGAGGAAAAAAGCTTGAAGATCTCCTCAGAGGGAAAAAGCTTGAAGATCTCCTCGGAGGAAAAAAGCTTGAAGACCTCCTTCAAGGAAATAAAGCTTGAAGAAATTCAATGAAATAAAGCTTGAAGAAATCCAAGGGAACAAAGCTTAAAGAAATTCAATAAAGGATCTAAATCTCCACCAAGGGAATAGAGTTCCTCGACAAGAAATCCCCTATCAAAGACTTGAATCTTCCTCCACATGAAATTCTTTGTCAAAGATTTGAAGAGAGCAAAATTCCTCCACAGGAAATTCTCTGTCAAAGATTTAAAGAGAGCAAAATTCCTCCGTAGGAAATCCCCTGTCAAAGACTTAAATCCCCCCAAAGGGAGTGGAATCTTATTCAAAGAAAGGTCCACTCCGGAATCTCTAACTCCCCATGAGAGCAACATTTCCTCCATTGGAAATGTTTACTCAGAAAATCTCCCCTCAAGGGGAAGCTGCCTTAGAAACCCACACGGGGGGCAGACTTCAAAACATAGAGGGAACAAACCCTCCAACTTCCAAATTAGTCCTCCAAAAGTAAGGCACTCACCAAAAGTGAGACTCTGCGCCACAAGGGTTTAAGGAATGCAAATCCTCCCTAAGCACCAATCAACCTCCACAAGGAGGCTCTCCCCATGGAGAATCAATCAAATTTGGAAGTCAAAATCTCTCCACAAGTGAGAGTCCCATGTCCCCATAGACTTGTGGTATAAATACTCATCCCCAGGGAGGCTTTGAGCATCTAAGTCCTAGGAACATTCCTAGACTCTAAAGACTGAATCTCTTCAAGGAGAAGCATTGCCTGAACAAGAGTATTGAAGAAGAATCACCTATTTATACTCTTTCGTCTAGAACATTCTAGACTTAAAGTAGGGGGACTACTGATGATACACAAAAAGTACTTGACCAATTAGGGAATGCTATGTGGAAAGAGAGACTTCAAGTGACTCTCATGCGGGACCTTTTATGGTACTTTGACTTGTCAACAGTCCAAGTCAGGATTATGCTCGAGTGCTGACCAACTCAGGAAGATAGAAAACTCCATACAAGATCATTCCTCTCCAAAAACCGGCAGCCTACTTCCCCTCTGCTTTGCATTAAATGCGGCTGTCACTTGTCACATCATTTCTGACACCACCAACCTGCCAACTGTGAAATACTCTAGTGTTTTGAAAAGGTGGCCTCCATTTCTTCTCTCTCAAGTACATCTCTAACCCTATAAAAGGGGCAAGATACACTTCATCTTCAACTCTCTCTCTCTCTTTACTTTCTTCTTCTTCTTCACACTGGATACCACTTTCCAGAAATTATATTTCATGGAGACAACTTCATTTTTCTTATGCTCATTAGCATTTCCCATATAGTACATTACTCTTCCTACTCAGGAATATTACTGACTTGATTGTCGGAGAGGCCTTGGAACTCCCCAGGCCCTTTAGCTCTTTGTTTCTGACTCTTGCAGACTGCCATAGCCACGCTGGAGCTAAGATGATGGAGCACCCCCATCAATCTTTATTATAATTTTGCCATTCGGCCTTCCCTTCCCACAGTTACTTAAACGACCTTCCCTTCCCACAATTCCCCTTTAGGTAAACGACACTGTTTTTAGTTTTTTTTTTTAAATCTGCTTTAGGTGTCATTCAAAAAAGAAAAAATCCGCTTTACGAAAATGACATCGTCTTCCCCTTGCACAGTATATAAAAAAAATATGCCCAGACTTAGCAATTCATATCTTTTATATATTTGGTCAACCTAAGTAAATATATAAAGAAGAACTTAAAATATGTGGTATAACCTCAATCATAAGAAAATTTTTATCTATTGAGAATATATAACATGTAACGTTTAGATATATATAATTCATATGTATGTGTTATATTTTTATTAACCAAATATAAAATGTCTAAGAGAATGTATCACTCATTTAACACTGCAATATAATAATCAGTGTATAGATAAGAATTTCCAATAAATACCTTTAGAGCAAGCATAAAAATCTCCTAGTTGGCTATTTATAGTGTCAGCATCTGATTCTAGTAAAACAGTTTGTGTATCCAAGTCATGTTTAACCACTGAATTCACATCATAAGTATACCATGATCCTAAAAATAATTAAAGTAATAATCATATTGTATCATATAATATGAATTGAAAATTCAAATAATTTAATATAATATGAATTCGAAATTTGTTTAATACATTACCCAATATAAGAATTTCTTCGGCATGAGGATTTTGAAAAGGATATTAATGATACACCGAATATTGGACCAATCAGAGAGGGACACGTGGAGGAGAAAGCTGAGGATCAGTATGATGGGGGGCCCATCCTGCCCCTTTTGACTCATCAACTGTACTACTCAGGATTTCTCCTATGTGGCTACCACTCAGGAATCTCTGCTCTGCCACTTAGGAATTTCTACTCAGGAAACTTACAAATCATCTTTCCTCTGCATGGCATTTAATGCAGCCGTCAGTCGCCATCACCACTCTGACGCCACCAACCACCCAAACTTCGAAGCACTCAAGCATCCTAGTGGGGGCACTGTAGCTTTATAAGTACTAGGATCCTATCTCTTCTCTCTCCACACATTACCTTGCCTATAAAAGGAATGAGCTACAGCATCCAAGTACCTTTTTTTTCTCCTTCTTCTACATTTCTTTACTTCTTTTTGACTCAGAGCATTACAGACTTAAGAACACAAAGATAGCTTCATTTCCTTCCATCTTTGACACTTTCTTTAGCTTGATTTACTATCTCCATTCTCAGTCGACCTCATTGACTTAGCCGTCGGAGGGGCTTCGAGACTCCCCGGGCCCACAGTTCACTTATGTTGACTTGTGCAGATATAGATTGCTTAGCTGGAGCTGGGACATTCGAACACCCTACATCAGAATGGCGCTGTCTATAGGAATATAAAGTTGTCTTGATCTGAAAAATGTCATCGTACGTTCTCTTATTTCATAAAAACTATGGTAAAGCCGAGCTTGGTTGTGTGAATGTCGGCCATTGTTTCGCTTGTCTGTGAAGAAAATGGCTAGGTCTAGCGCCTCCGCTAGGGGAGAGTGGAAGCATAAGAGAGCAGGGGAATAAAGAGAGCTTCAGGCTCAAGTTCTAGAGCCCCACATTCCATGGAGGTGGATGTTGGGTTCTTAAGAGATCTGATGGATAAGGTGGACCGCATTGAAAGTGCACAAAGGAGACAGAAAAAAGGAAAAGCTAAAACCGTAGAGCCTCATGTACCCACCCAATGTAGTAAGGAGAAGATTGCCCTTTCATAAAGATGAAGGGACTGATGAAACCGATCCTCGAACTTTAGCACGATGGCGTCCCCTCTGGAGTGAGGACAGGTATCGCCCTGAGTCGAGCAATGTGGGACATATAATAGAGGAACCTACTGAAAGGGAACCAATATGAGGCAGGATAGATGCTGAACTCTAAGTACTCAGGAGACGGGGTGAAAGAAGGTCCCGTTCTCACGAGCACAGACACTCAGGAAGCCAAAGGGGGAGATACGCCTCAAAATCCTTTGCAGGATCTGCTAGACATCGAAACCGGAAAGAGAAAAGTGCCTCCCATTCTCAATCTCATTCCAGTAGGTTGGAAAGGGATTTTAAGGAATTCCTTGAATGGAGAGAGCAGAGGGCAGAAAAAGGCAAATTACCCAGCCAGGTAGTTAACATGCAGTCGCCCTTCTCAGAGGAGATTCAAAAGGAGCCTATTCCCTTCAAGTTTAAACTACCGACCTTGCCTACATATGACGGGTCAATGAGCCCTAAGGATCATGTCATGAAGTTCAAGATAATAGTAGAGCTTTACACTCACTCAGATGAAATCTTATGCAAAATATTCCTCACTACCTTTGTGGATGCAGCTCAGACTTGGTTTAACAACTTGGCCCTTAGCATAATTCATTCTTTTTCTGATTTTGTTAAACACTTTTATTAGCAGGTTTATCTCCAGCATCCCTGCACAGAGAGAAACTTCTTATCTGGAGACAATTATTCAGAACAGGGGAGAAAGCCTAAGAGACTACGTGACAAGATTCAATATGGAGGCATTGAAAATGCCTAACCTGGAGCATCCCAGGGCAATTGAGGCAATTATAAGGGGCACCAACAACCCTCCATTCTTTAATTCTTTATCGAAGAATAAACCGGCTGACCTGACCTCATTAATGGACAGAGTGGAAAAGTACATACGACAGGATGATGCCTTCCGCACTAGCAGGTTTGCGCTCAAGCACAGGGAGGAATTCGATAATTCCTCTCCTCCCAAGAGAGCCAAAAGAAGTTACAAACACCCATCCAGAGACCTGCGCCAAGGTTCTCCAGAAAACCTCTCACTCCCCTCAGAGGAGAAAGTATGACTCCCCTCAGTACCACTCGACAAGAGGTCCTGATGGCTATTAGGGACAAAGATTATGTCAGGTGGCCGAAAGACATGCCTTCAAATCCTAAGAACTGTGATCAGAGTAAATACTACCATTTTCACAGGTCTGTGGGACACAATACCAATAAATGTCATCAGCTGATGGTGGAAATTGAAAGACTTATTAAGGAGGGACATTTGAGGAGCTTTATAAGGAAGGATGATAGGCCCTTAAGATCAGCAGGGGTAGAAGAGACTATTCCCCCCAGGCAGTCAAAAGATAAACAGCTGATGCTCTTCACTAATACTAGAGCTGGAGGTGTAATCCACTCTATTATTGGTGGAGATTATGTTCGACCACGATGGAGAATCAGTCAAAGAAGAAAGGAATTGAAGTCGAGAAAGGAAAATCCCCTCCGCACTTGCCTGATCACCTTTGGCCCTGAAGATGGAATCAAGGTAATAACTCCCCATGCGGATGCAATGGTCGTGATGGCTATAATTAACGACTTCATGGTGGAAAGAGTCCTTGTGGATGATGGGAGCTCAGTTAATCTCCTCCCCTATCATGTTCTGCAGAAGATGGGTATTCAGGAAGAATGTCTTATGCCGGTATACTCAAAGTTGAAGGGGTTATGAGACATCCCCATTCCGGCAGAGGGGAAAATTATCCTCCCCATCACTCTGGGAGAGACTGACTCCAGAGGGAACATTTAGAAAGGAAGGACCATGATGGCTGAATTCATTATGGCCTGGGTATCAATAGCTTACAATGCGATTGTGGAGAGGCTGGTGTTGTATAAGTTTTGTGTAATCACCTGTATAAGGTATCTATGCATGAAAATGCCCTCGGAGAATGGCCCCATCACCGTCTGAGGCAGATAATTTGAAGCAAAGTATTGCTATTCCATCTCTTTAGGACCGGTAGATGCAGAGGAAGTCCTATTGATAGAGCCAACAGGAATTGGAAATAGCGAATCTGAGCAAAGAATCGAACCTGTGGGAGAACTGGAGTCTGTAGCAGTCTCCCCAGATCACCATGGAAGATGCACTTATGTTAATGCCCTCTTGAAAGAAGAAGAGAAATCTCGTGTCAGGAGATTTCTCCAAGAACATGGTATGAATTTTGCCTTCAGCCCCTCAGAGCTCCTAGGAATACACCCTAGTGTTATCACTCACAAGCTCAATGTTGGGTCAGATGTAAAACCTATCCGATAGAAGAAAAGGTTTTTTCCTCCTCAGAGATAAGAAGTGATAGACCGAGAAGTGGATAAATTGATCGAAGCCAGCTTCATAAGAGAAGTCGACTATCCTACCTGGTTAGCAAATGTGGTGTTGGTGAAGAAACACAATGGAAAGTGAAGGCTCTGTGTGGATTTCACTAGTTTGAACAAGGCTTGTCCCAAGGATTGTTTTCCTTTGCCTTCTATCGATAAGCTAGTGGATGCTACGGCTAGTTATGAATATCTGACTTCTCTAGATGCCTTCTCGGGTTACCATCAAATCCTCATGGATCTAGAAGATGAAGAAAAGACTGCCTTCATCACTGAAAAATGGATTTATTGCTACAAGGCCATGCCTTTTGGCCTCAAGAATGCTGGAGCCACTTACTAGCATTTAATCAACAAGATCTTCAAAAACCAATTGGGGAGAAATCTCAAAGCTTACATAGATGACATGATTGTGAAAAGTAAGATATTTGAGCAGCACTTAGAAGACATACGGGAGATTTTTGGAGTATTGAGTCAATACAGAATGAAGCTGAACCCAGAGAAGTGCTCATTTTGCATTAAAGGGGGGAAATTCCTGGGGTATATGGTGAGTAGTAAAGGAATCAAGCCAAATCCTGAAAAGGTTCGAGCTATTCTGGACATGCCCTCTCCTATCAGTGTGAAAGATGTTCAAATGCTAACAAGGAGGATAGTTGCTTTACATAGATTTATCTCCAAGTCAGCGAAAAGATATCTACCCTTTTTCAAAAAGCTGCGGAAAGTCCCTGCCTTCGAGTGGAACATGAAATGTGAGAAAGCTTTTGATGAATTGAAAGAATACCTATAATCCCCTCAAGTTTTGAGCCATCCTATTCCAGGCAAAGACTTGTACATTTACCTGTCAGCATCTGACCACGCGCTCAGTGCTGTCCTGGTCAGGGAAGAGGATAAAATATAAAAACCTGTGTACTATGTGAGCAGAGTTTTATAGGAGGCAGAGCTCAGGTATTCCCCAATACAGAAGTTAGCATTTTCCCTACTGATTATTGTGATAAATTTTCCATATACCTCCTAGGCCATCAAGGCATTGTAAGAATCGATGTGCCTCTTAAGCAAGCCCTACATCGACCCACCACAGCAGGGAGAATGATAGTATGGTCTATAGAGATAGGCGGCTACGGTCTTAAGTACGAACCTCGAAGAACTATCAAGGCACAAGCTCTGGCCAACTTTATTGCTGAATGTTGTTTCAATGATAGGGAGAATAGAATAGAAGGTAATCATCATCAGGAGGAGGCTCCAAGACCTTTGCCAAGCTCCTCCTCATATGACACTTATGAATGGGACCTGTATGTAGATAGTTCTGCCTGTTCAGGAGGAGCTAGAGTGGGGATAGTACTGAAAGGCCCACATGATTTTTTAGTCAAGCATGCCCTGAAGTTCGCTTTCCTGGCCTCAAACAACACATCAAAATATGAAGCTATTATTAGTGGCCTCGAATTAGCAGAAGCCATAGGGGTATCAAGTCTAAAAGTTCATAGCGATTCTCAGCTCGCAATAAACCATATCACAGGGGTATTCGAGGCAAAAGATGAGGCAATGGCTCTATACCTACAACAAGTTAAAAAAATTTTGGACAGGTTCAAATAGAGGAAAATTCCTATATGCATTGTGCAAATTCCTCGGGAGGAGAATTCCCAAGCAGACTCCCTTAGCAAGCTAGCCATGGCTACGGAAGAATTCCTGTCTGGTGATATATGTATAGAGATATTGTCCGCCCCCAGTATTCCTAAAACTAAAGAGACTTGTCCTATTCAAATCTATCCTATTCAAAATACACCCTGTTGGATGGATCCACTGAACAAATACTTAGAAGATGGAGAATTGTCAGCAGATCAAAAAGAAGCCATCAAGCTGTCACTCCGGGAATCTAGATTTGTCGTTGAAAATGGCAAATTGTATAAGAGGGGATACCACATGCCGCTGCTTCGGTGTTTATCCCCTGAGGAGGCAAACTATATCCTCAGGGAGGTATATGAGGGAGTATGTGGTACTCACATTGGCGGAAGGGCACTATCCAATAAGATAGTCAGGCAAGGGTATTTCTGGCCTATGATTGCTAAAGACGCTTCAGAATTTATGCAAAAATGTGATGTCTACCAAATATTTGCCAACTCCATACACATTTTGACAAATTCCCAAATTCCTATTCCAGCCCCATGGCCGTTCGCACAATGGGGGACAGACATTCTAGGTCCTTTCCCTACAGCACCTGGACAGAGTCATTTTGTCATTCTCGCAGTGGACTATTTTACCAAATGGGTAGAGGCCGAGGCTTTGGCAATAATTACTGCACAAAAAGCCATCAATTTCATATGGAGAAGTGTAGTTTGCATATTTGGGATACCCAAGATTATTGTGTCTGACAATGGCAAACAGTTTGATTATGAAAAATTCAGAGATTTCACCGGAGGCCTAAAAATCGACCACCGATTTAGTTTTATCTCGCATCCTCAAACCAATGGACAAGCAGAAGTGTCCAACAGAACTGTCCTCTAAAGGCTGAAAAAGTGTGTGGAAGGCACCAAGAGTAACTGGGCAGACGAGCTATCGAGCATCTTATGGGCCTACAGAACCACGCCAAGAGCCACGACAGGAGAAACTCCTTTCCCTTTGACATACGGAACTGAAGCAATAATCCCCGTAGAGATTGGAATGCCCATACAAAGGGTACAGCACTGTGATTTGGACAACAATGAATAGGAGCTGAAAATCAATTTAGACCTACTCAAAGGCCTAAGAGAAGAAACCTCGATCAAAATAGCGACACAATAAAGGAAAGCTGCCCACTACTTCAATGCCAAAGTCAAGTCAAGACTCCTAAAAATAGAAGATTGGGTACTTAGGCATTTGGGAGTTATGGGCAAGAGAGAAGGACAAGGGAAATTATCCCCAAACTGGGAAGGCCCCTTCAGGATTGTGGAAGTAATCAGGCGTGGAACCTACCACCTGGCTGACGCTTCTGGGAATCTACTCCCCCATGTATAGAATTCCCAGCATTTGAAGAAATACTATCAGTAAGGAAACTTATAGTCCTCTTGGACTACCTTTTGTATGTAAATCTAAGTTTTCGGTCCTTTCGGACTACTTTTGTATGTGAATTTACCCACAAGGGTATTTGGTTCTCCTTAGAACCATAAAGACTGCTCTAGTAATGTAAATGGAGGCTAATCAGGCCCCGTTGGTTATCCATGTTATCTTGTATATTTTTCTAAATTAATAGAAATTACCCTCTCTAGAATTTGTATTATCCTGTTTGCTCAATCTACCGCGATAATTCTCACCAACATAAACCACTGCCTCGGTAATACTATCTGTTGAGTAGAATTACTTTAATGCCTGTAAAAAAGGCTCAATGGAAATTCCAAGCAATTCCACTAGAAATGAAAACATTTCAAAATTTTGAAAAACTATTAGGGATCATTCCTGACAGGGATATTCCTAAGAGACGTCTTATGAGAGATGACCCATATCCGTGATGAAGGGAGACATACCATGTCATAATATATCGATCTTTCTCCAACAACTGGGGAACACTTCCTGAAGTGAAGTGCTCTATAACAGAATGCATTTGACCCATTAATATCTCCAAGAGTGAGACTAACACTATTAAATCAATCACTCCCCATGGAGTGCCTGTGCAGGAACCCATTGAATAGAAATCAGGCTCGTGCCTAATGCCCACCATTGGGAAATAAAGAAGAAAAATGAAACATTGATCAAAGGAAAACATTGCTTAAATCCATTAAGCAAAACAAAGTTTATAATATGCTAATAGATCTTAACTACATTGTTTTCATATTACAAACAAAAACAAAATAAAACAACAAATAAACATGAACAGCATGAGTCCAAATTTTTAAGCCAAGACACCCTTGGGGACATCAGAATCCATCTAGGCTTTTCCCCCAGCAGCAGAAGAGTCGGGCTTATCCTCAGAGGCCCCCAGGATAGGTTTGGAGGGTTCTCCTCCCTTACCCACCTCGACTTCTTTGGACGCGCTTGGCTCACCCACGACCTTTTCAACAGTGTCAGGGACAACTTGGAGATCCTCGCCGGTCACTATGCCCAGAGGGGAACTTAGAGCTGACCTTTCCTGAGTAGGATGGACTCCTCCCAGAGAACTTCCTAAATCCCCTCCTACAACCTTGAAGTAGGAAAAGTCCTTATCCAAAAAATGCATTTGGACCATGTCCAAAAAATCATACCACCCTGCAGAATAAAAATCAGCAGCAGGAAAGGTCATCTCCTGGCTGTATTCCTCAGAACCTTTGAAGTCCTCTACAGCCTACTTAAGATCGGTCTCCCTCTCAGCCTCCTTCTCAGACACTTGTTTCTTCAGAAGGATAATTTCCTGCTTCATCTTTGAGTTTAACTCAGAGAGATGCCTCTTCTCGGACTCAAGGCTAGCACTGACGCCCTATGACATCCGGAGTTGTAAGATGGTCTTGTTAAAATCATCTTTGAGGCCACCCACCTCTTTCTTCAAGCAGTCATTCTCCTGAACGAGTCTGCTCACCTCCTCCTGGATAGATTGGGCCCGAAATTCTTGCTCGTATAGAGCACCACATAACTACACATGTAATGGAAGAAATCAGGTAATCATGTGAAAATAGGAAAAATCTTGAATGACATAATCATAAATGTACTAATTGGGCACTCCGAATTGCCAAGTTCTGGAGAGAAGAAGTGCTCCGGTCATAGTGACGAGAATGCTCCTCTGATGAGTGTGAAATATGTATGTGTTTAGCATTTTATTTTATTGCATATTTAGGTTAGAATTGCATTATTTAGTTAGTTTTTAGTTAATTTAGTTAGTTTTGTTATTTTATTTTAACTCAAGTAATTTTGTGTTAAATAAGTAATTTTTATTTAGTCTGTGGTTATAGGATACATTTGAGAAGAGATAGAGATAAGGCTTGAAGATAAAGATAAGATTGAAGCTTAAAGTTGGAAGTCATTCTCGCAGCAGGGCACATGGTCGTGCGCTTGCTCATGTGCTAGTGGCATGGCCATGTGCTTGCCCATGCCTAAATGGAGGAAGACATAGTCATCAGAGCACACGCTCATGCGCATGCCTATGCGCCTGACACATGCCCAAGCGCTTGCCCATGCCAGATTGTAAGATTTCAGAGTTATTTTAATGCATGAGCATGTCCAATTAATGCATATTCGTTATGATGATGTGGCAGCTAACAAGAAGTGGATTTTAAGCTAGAATTTGGATAGATAGAAGATCATCTTTTATCCTTATGATTAGATAGAGTTTGGGAGAGTTTATATGATCTTTTTCATTAGGAAATTAGGTCATATATATATATATAACTATTTGTTCTCATGAAAAACAAGAAGTTTTTAGTTTGAGTTGTAGTTCTCTGCTCTTCTATTTTCTACAGAATACATTTTCATTATAGTTTGCTTAGTAGAGGTGATATTTGGCTTGAAGTTAGAAGAGCAAGGCCTTCCTACAACATTTTGGAAGGGAGGTTTTCCTTGTATCAACTCTTTTATTTATTAATCATGTTTGGAATTGTTTTCATTTCTTTTTCTTTTTCTTTTCTCTTTAATATGAGTAGCTAGATCTTTTATAGGGTTCTTATTTTAAATTGACCATGTGCTTATTGTGATTATGTTAGGTTGCTAGATTTAATTCATTTGTTGTTGTTGAACTCAATGTCATTTTAGGACTGATCAACCTAGAATTGAATTAACACTATGGGCTTAATCGAGAGATAAGTTCTGTAGGAAATGGCAATGACCTATTGATTACTTAGTTACTTGAGAGACAATTAAGTGGATCAATATTGATTAAAGGTTGTGTTTAAACTTGGAATTAAAAGGCATTAGGTTGGCGAGAGCCGGTTAACTTAGTGTTGATTAATCTCTAATTAATTATAGGTTTATCTGAGAGGAAAATCTATAGTTTTTAAGATCCCTTCAAGATGAATTAGAACTAGTGTAGACCTAGTTCTGTAATCAATCCTTTGAAATGGTCAATTAAGAATAAGGAACCCTAGTTTTTAAAATTGCATTTGAATTGTGTTTTCTTTTATCTTTCTTAATTTAGTTTCATTTCTTTGAATTTCCAAATTCTATTTCATTGTCTAAACAATCAAACATTGTGAGTATTA
>CATIWO010638124.1:0-17645 GCA_949673435.1 Macaranga tanarius
CACCAACTTTGAGCTCTTAGTAAAAAACTGATTTGGAAGAAGTGTATCAGTAGGAAAATCAAAGCTTTGCCATAAAATTCTACCATTAGGATTCCTGAGAACAAGGTTACCAGTATCCAAAAGCTCAGCTCTGCTAACTGCGGTAGAGGTGGTGTTGGACTTCCATGCAGTAGAGCCATCAACATCAGTCAGGACCATGGCACCACCTCGCTGCAGAGAAATTCTTGAACCTCGACCGTTGACAGGTTTGTCTCTGTTAGCCATCCACGCAACAGTTCTGTCTTTAGAATTGGTGAACCAAATTGAGAAATAATAAGCATTTTGTCCTGTGCCATAGAACCCACAAGTGAAAGTGTTATCTGGTGAGGTTAAGATGTCCGAGTCATGTTCTACTGACAGAGAGGAGCCTATGGGCAGAAAGTTGCGGGCACGAGAAGAAAAGAGAAGAGAGAAAATAACAATGAAGAAACAAGGAAAATGGACGGATGCCAAGTTGCAGATTTCCATAGTTGCAGGAGTAGTGTAATTGTTGGTGATATCATTATTTCTATATACAAGACTTGGCTATGTGGCATGGCAAGGAATATTAGTTTATTTGTCTAACTCTAACATAACATGTACTTTTCATTTACAGTAAATTCTTACCCACAATTAGACTGTACTTTTCATTTACAATAAATTCTTACCCACAATTAGAGTGCACCAGACGTTAGACGTATATGACAGGCCTAGCCAGCACGGATGGTTTACAATTATGTCACAGGTAAGGTTGAAATTAGTTGAACTCAATTTTGACCAGCTCAAATTTAGTTTATTTATAAATGAGCCAACTTGCTGTGCAATTTAGTATTCGCGAGCTTAAACGATCTTGAAGAAATTTTAAAAAATACAAATTATAAATTGAAATTATACATAAAAAAAAGTTAAAAGTAAATTATTTACTAAATAAATTATAATTTATTAAATGAAAATTATGATATTATTGTAATAACATAATTTTAAAAATTTTTTTATAATAAAAATTTATATTATATATATATAAAATTAAATGATTAATACATAAAGTCACGAGCAGCTCACGAACTTTTATTTGAGCTTGTTTACGAGCTGAGCTTTAAATTATTTGAGGTTGACTCGTTTATTAAACGAGTTTTAATATACGAACTCGAATGAGCTTTTGTCAAGTCGAGCTCCTAATAGGTTACTAGCAGCTGGGCCCGTTTACAACTCTAGTCACGGGACTAGACATTAGTTGGTTAAGGGTGGGTGTAGGCAGTGGGATTCAGCGTACGCCCAAGTGTTTGGAGACCACGGCAATGTGTGGGCTCATGGCCCGCTAGGAATACAACTTTGGGCCTTTTGACGGGTTTTGGTTGGAGAATGAAGTCATCACTCATGTGAAATCCGTGACATTTTTACAGCAACTGGATCCCACAGAGGGAACCCAGCAACCGTCCTCAGAGATTGGGTCCGGAAACTAGATATGGGCTTTTGAATTGCCCACCCGACCTTGCGATCGGCCTTCATTTGTGTTTCATATTTTATTATTTTTAATTATTTAATTATTCCTTTAATTATATGCAAATGACTATTTCATCCAAATAATTTTTAAATTTTACAATTTAGTCCAAGTTTGTTAAATAGTCCATTTACATGCAATTTTAAGTCTGATTCATCATATCCATTCACATACACTATCCACAATCAAATATACATAAAATAACTATAAAATTAAAAACACACAAAGAAATGAGGGGAGGAAAAAAGATTACAACCCTTTTCATGTACACAAATTGAAAACATAAAACATAAAACATAAAACAAAATAAAAATATAAAATATAATGATTAATAATCACTAATCATCTGCAATAAATTCTAAATTAATCTCCAAAGAAAAATCTTACAAAAATAGAAAAGTTAGTACAAATAATCAAAATACATACAAAAAAATAAATAGGCTTTAAACTGCTGCCTAGTGTGGTCTAGAAGGCGCAGAGGTGGCACCTCTATCCTATAGAGGCGTCACCTCTGTCCTATAAAGGCGTCGCCTTTTTATCAAATAACGGTAAAAAAAAATTTAAAAAATTAAATCACATAGGCGACACCTTTATGAACAGAGGAGAAAAAAAAAAGAAAAGGCAGAATCAGAAGAAAGAATAAAGAAAAAGCCAAGGAATTTGTGTTTGTTTTTAGAAATTGAAAGTCAGAATCCAATTCGAGCTATTGAGGGTCTAAAATTGAGCAATCCAACCTGAGGGCAAATTATTTTCAGTAAATTCTCTCATTTTATTCCTTTAATTTTTAATTTAATATTCTGCCAGAAGTTACAGAGGCGACACCTCTGTTCATAAAGGCATCACCTCTGTGACTTAATTTAAAAAAAAAAGTTTTAAATTTTCGACCGTTAAATGATAAAGAGGCGCCACCTCTGTGCCGTCTGGAATTATCTAGGTGGCAGTTTTGGATTTATTTGAGTATTTTTATATTCTTTAATATTAATTATTTGGAATTAACTTTTTATTTTTGTAGGATTTTTTTTTTTGAGATTTAAGATTTGTTGCATATTGGGATAATTAGTGGTGATCGGCCACTATATTGTGATTTAGTAGTTATTTATTTATTTATTCTTTTGATCTGTGTGCAAAATGAGTTGTCATTCATTTCTCCTTCCCCTATTTCTTTATGTGTGCTTAATTTTGTTGTTATTTTATGTATATTTGATTGTGGAAGGTGTATATGAATGGATATGATGAATCAAGACTAAATTGCATGAAAAATGAACTAAATAAACAAAGTTGGAATAAATTGTAAAATTTAGAAATTATTTGGATGAAATAGCCATTTGCATGTAATTAAAAGAATAATTAAATAATAAAAAATAATAAAACATAAAACACAAACGGAGGCCGATCGCAAGGTCGGGTGGGCCATTCAAAAGCCTATACTCAGTTTTCGGACCCAATCTTTGAGGATGACCGCTGAGCTCTCTCTATGGGATCCAGTTGCTGTAAAAGTGTCCTAAATTTTACCCCGGTGGTGACTCCATTCTCTAACCAAAGCCCGTCAAAAGATCCAAAATTGTATTCCTAGTGGACCCTGAGCCCACACAGTGCTGTGATCGCCAAATACTTGGGTGTTCGCTAAACTCCACCGCTTACAGTGGCGACTCTACTAGGGATAGAGAAACTGATTCCAGTGTTCTATTTTTTATTATTTTTAATTATCTAGTTGGTCATTCTACATTCACTACATTTTTTGCATACTGTGCACTCGATCCCGATAGCCCGATGATAGTTGTTGCTTTGCTGCCTGTGTTTTACTCAAACCTGGTGGTAGGGTATACAACTATTATCACTCACAGTGAAATATAATTGAGTACGTCACTTGGACCCTTGAGAGGGGAGACGGAAAGAAAATATGAAGCTGTGGGAGCCTTTAACCTTATCCAAGACTCAGCTCATGTAGTGCCCTAGTAACTACCCCTAAGTTCTTCCCAAAATGCACGTGTTTTGATGCCATATAGTAATCCTATTAATAAGGCCCAAGCCCAATCATAGTAGACCATTTTAGGTTGGGCACTACTCTCCTATTATGGCCCATTATGTTGGACTTTAGTTTTATTAGTGAGATTTGCTACTTGTTTATTAATAACATCTTGAGAGATTTGTATGTACGTCAGTTTTGTTATCCTCGATGATAATCAAAATTCAGACTAAAAATTCTAGGATAAGAGACTCGCCATTGAACACGTGTGTGGGAGGAATAAGGTTGGAGGGTTCCCTTTGATTACTTATTTGTTTTTTTTTTTTTATCATAAATAATTATAAATACCTTACATTTCATGCATATATGTCATTCACTTTTATTTCTAAGAAAAAAAAATTATTTGTAGCCAAAAGTCTCGTCTTGCCTAGAAGTAATTCAAGGGTTATTTAGCCCACCAATATCAAGAATCCAATCGATCTATTGAGACTGAAACATAAGAAAATAGAATGTCGGGACTCTCTAACTTTGATCCTGAGTCTTTCAAGCAAGAGATTTTGAAAGAAATCAGGAAAGAGATGCGACAAATGTTCGAAGACATGATCTCTGAGGTAGCAAGAAAGAAGCCAATTGATGAAGAAGATTTTAAAGCCAGAACCACTATTGGTGAGCCACTTAAAGAAGAATTAAAAGCGACAGGAGATTCAAATGAACCAGAATGGATGAAAAACATGAAAAAGCAAGTGAATCAACTGCAGACTACATTGAAGAAAAATGGGCTCAAATATGATTTTGCCAACCTGGATTTAGAGAAAGAGGAACCAATGCCCCTCAAATTTAAGTTTCCAGATATTAAGAAGTATGATAGGACAGAAGACACTCACCTTTATCTCCAATAGTATGTCTCCTTCATAAAGCCACTAGACTGACCAAGGCATAAATTATCAAACAATTTCTGATGTCATTGACAGCAGTTGGTATTACACTTTAGATGTACATGTTCAACAGAATTGAAATGAGCTATGTTCAGCCTTTGTCAAGCAGTATGGGCTGAATTTTCAGTTTGAAGTCTTTCTTCAGGAGTTACAGAATATAAAACAGGGACCTAATGAATCCTTCATGAGCTTCTTAACTAGATGGACAGAAAAATTGGCTCAAATGAAATATAGATATGCAGAATCAGATCAACAGCTCATAGCTGCAGAAGCTAATATTTCATCCATTGCCAATAAGTTGAAGAATATGGACATAAAGAATTTTGAAGATTTATACCGCTTTGGAGTGGAGATTGAAGCCAACTTAAAGCCGGACACTCATGAATGATTGTCATTTATGGCTGTAATAAATCAGAATAGTATTTTACTGTAACTTTTTTTTTATTTTTGTGCTAATAAATGTTAGATTGCCTGATTTATGTAATTGCAAATTTTTTATAATTGTGCACAATATATTATGCTTGAATGTGAGAGAGTGAGAGAGAGAGAGAGACAAACAAAAAAAACCCAACGAATAAAAGGGGGTTAAATGACAAAGTCGACTTTCAGTTCTTCTTTAAGTGGCTCACCAATAGTGGTTCTGGCTTTAAAATCTTCTTCATCAATTGGCATATTTCCTGCTACCTCAGCAATCACGTCTTTGAATATTTGTTGCATCTCATCCCTGATTTCTTTTAAAATTTCTTACTTGAAAGACTCAGGATCAAAGTTGGAGAGTCCCGATATTCTGTTTCTGTAGTATTTGGTCTCAATAGATCGATTGGATTCTTGATATTGGTGGGCCAAATTACCCTTTATTTACTTCTAAACAAGACGAGACTTTCAACTACAAATACATTTTTTTTCTTAGAAACAAAAGTGAATGACATGTATGCATGAAATTCAGGGTATTTACAATTATTTACAATTAAGAAAAAAATAAACAAGTAACGAAAGAGAACCTTCTAACCTTATTTCTCCCACACACGTGTTAAATGGCGAGTCTCTTATCCTAGAATTTTTGGTTTGGGTTTTAATTATCATCAGGGGATAACAAAACTGACATACATGCAAATTTCTCAAGATATTATTAATAAATAAGTAGCAAATCTCAATAATAAAACTAAAGTCCAACATAATAGGCCATAATAGGAGGGTAGTGCCCAACCTAAAATAGTCCACTATTATTGGGCTCGGGCCTTATTAATGAGACTACTATATGGTATAAAAATACATGCATTTTGAGAAGAACTTAGGAGTTGTTGCTAGGGTATTACATGAGCTGAGTCTTGGGTAAGGTTAAGGCTCCCACAGCTTCATATTTTCTTTTTGTCTTCCTACTTAAGGGTCCAAGCGATGTACTTAATTATATTCCATTGTGAGTGATAATAGTTGTATACCCTACCACCAGGTCTGAGTGAAACATAAGTAGTAAAGTAACAACTATCATCGGGCTATCAGAACCGAGTGCACAGTATATGAAAAATGGTGTAGTGAATGCAGAAGGACCAACTAGATAATTAAAAATAATAAAATACAGAATACTGGAATCAGTTTCTCTATCCCTGGTGGAGTTGTCATTGTAGGCGGCAAAATTCAGTGCGTGCCTAAGTATTTGGCGACCATGGCACTATGTAGGCTTAGGAGAACTTCTAGTCATAAGAGGCATTTGGCTAATCATCGTATTTGAATTAGTTCAAAACACTTATTTCTTTAGTAGCTTATGCATACATAAAATTGTTTTGTGAAATTATTGTTGAATCACATGCATACACACATTGAATAATGTGCGTTTTTCACATCACATGAGGTTGTGTTTGTCAAAGTTAGTTTCAAAGATCACGATTATGCATGAATCAACTCTGTTGTGTTTTCCACAAGATAAGAATCATTTTGTAAAGTCTTTTGAGCAATGTCATTTTGCCTAACATCCGAGGAGGTTATATGGCTCATTTTTTTTGATCTCGCCTAATACCTAAAGTGGCTATATGTCTCATTGCATCTGATTCTTCTTGAAGCCTGAAGTGGCTATACGATTTATTTCATCTACTTTCGCCTGATGCCCAAAGTGACTATACGACTTATTTCATCTGTTTTTGCTTGACGCCCGAAGTGGCTATATGGCTCATTACATTTAATTTTACCTGACGCCTGAGGAGGCTATACGATTTATTTCATCTACTTTTTTCTGATGCCCAAAGTGGCTATACGACTCATTTTATCTTCTTTCGCCTGACGTCCAAAGTGGCTATATGACTCATTTTATTTACTTTCACCTGACACCCAAAGTGGTTATAAAGTTTTTATCTTGAAAAGATAATTACTATTTCTTATGATTGAAAAAGCCTTTTGATTTGTACATCAAGGTTGATGACTTGAAATGTTTTACAAAACCTCTTGATTTGTATATTAAGGTCGACGATTTGAAATTATTTTAAAGTCCACTTGATTTTGAACATCAAGGCTGACAGAGATGGTTTAGGATGTCCTCTCGGATAGTTAACTCTGAGGATAATGGACAAAAACTTTAACAGCAAGTCTCTAACCTCTTGATTTGTACATCAAGGCTGACGACACAAACCTTCCTATCTGATTAAAATGCTCTTGATTTTGAACATCAAGATTAACGAAATAAAATCAGAATCTTTTTTGAACATCTTACTTCGAAGATTGGAATATTTCTTCATTATTTATATTTGTGTTTTTTTTTATGAATCATTACAATGTTTGCATGTACTTTTCCATAAATCTCATTACATTGCTTACATTTCGATTTTTGAAAAAGCAGGGGAGCAAACTGTTGACACATGGTTTAGTTCGGCCCGTGAAGTAAAAGTCCAATGATGAAATTGACAAATAAGCCCAATATAGTGAGAATTGAATTTCTGGCCCACTTGAGAGAAGCCCAAATAACCCACAGCCGGCCCATAAACCCACAACCCAAAATCACAAAGGCGATGCCTCTGTAAATACAAATCACAGAGGCGCTGCCTCATCGGTGAGGCGGTATCTCATCACCTTCTGTCATAAAAAAATAAATAGTATTAATTACAGAACATGGGATTCTTCCATATTTTATAACTTTTCTCCCACGTTCAGGAGAGTAGGGAAGAGGAAAGGGGCGAGTTAAATATAGAGGGATTAATCTCTTCTGTAGGGAGGATTTTTTGGGGGGCAGAAGCTAAAAAGAAAAATCGAGAAAAAAAAAACCAAGGGAAGTTGTGTTTGTTTTAAGAAATGGAAAGTCAGAATCCAATTCGAGCTATTGAGGGTCTGAAATTGAGCAATCCAACCTAAGGGCTAAACTATTTTCAGTAAATTCTTCTCTCATTTTGTTCTTTTAATTTTTATTATGCCAGAAGTTGTAGAGGCGACGCCTATGTGATTTAATTTTTCAAAAAAGTGTTTTCAAATTTCTTTTTTGACCGTTCATTAATAAAAAGGCTACGCCTTCACAGGACAGAGGCGACGCCTCTATAGGACAGAGGCACCGCCTCTGCGCCTTTTGGACCACACCAGGCGGCAATTAAAGCCTATTTGCATTTTTTTTATGTATTTTGATTATTTGTACTAACTTTGCTATTTTTATAGGATTTTTCTTTGGAGATTAATTTAGAATTTATTGCAGATGATTAGTGATTATTAATCACTATATTTTAGATTTTTATTTTGTTTTATGTTTTTGATTTGTGTGCATGAAAAAGGGTTGTAATCTTTTCTCATTTCCCCTTTCTTTGTGTATTTTAATTTTGTTGTTATTTTAATTTTTTGTATTTTATTTGTTGTGAATGGTGTATGTGAATGAATGGCGGAACTAGGACTAAATTGTATGAAAATGGTCTAATTAAATAAACTTGGACTAACTTATAAAGTTTGAAATTTATTTGGATTAAACAACCATTTGTATGTAATTAAAAATAATAAAATATAAAACATAGATGGAGGCTGATCACAAGATCGGTTGGGCCATTCAAAAGCTCATACCCAGTTTTTGGACCCAATCTTTGAGGACGACTGCTGGACTTCCTCTGTGGAATCCAGTTGCTGTAAAAGTGTCTCAGATTTCACCCGGGTTGTGACTCCCATCTCCAACTGAAGCCTGTCAAAAAGGCTCAAAGTTGTACTCCTAGTGGGCCATGAGCCCGCACAGTACCGTGATCGCCAAACAGTTGGGCGCATGCTGAACTCCGCCGCCTACAGCCACATATTTTAAATATTTTACATTTAATAAAAATATAATAAGCATAATATACATAATTTCTCGTTCACGGGACCACCGATGTGAAAAAGAATTATATAGATTGCGATGGAAGAAAAAAGTCCAGCCTTTGTAATCTAATGGTTTGGCATGTGGACATATTTGGTAGAGGGAGGAGTTTCGAACCTCCATCCTTTGCCCTCCCAAAAATTCCATTAGGGATTAGACCATTTGGTCTCTGATAAAAAAAAAAAAAAAAGGGAGAAAAAAGATTTGTGACTATTGAAGTCGATAAAGGTGGGGAGAAAATAAGAAAAGAGAAAGGAAATAACAATGAAGAAAGAAGTGATTTTAATCGTTGGTGATATCATTCATATTTGCAGAAGTGATTTCAATCGTTGGTGATATCATTAATTCTATGTACAAGACTTGGTTGTGTCACACCGACTGAGGGTCTTTATTTTATTATATGGTTATATATATATATATATATATATATATATATCATTTTCATTGATAGAGAAGTAGAATTTGGAACTTTGTACGTGAAGACCACTTAAAAGACATACTATTGAGACCAAACTACATCTATTACTATGAAAATGTTACAATTTAATAGAGTTGTGGTTACAAAAAATTATATATTTCAACTTAATTATCTTTATTGCAAGCAGTATAAATAAATAATTAATAAAATATGTCATATATAATATGTATACATATGAATCTTATTTATATAAACTATAACAATAAAGAGGCTTCACTGTACACTCTCATATTTAGTGAAAGTTGTGTTGGTTTATTGCTAATTTTTCAACCCCAATTCAGATTGGCTCTGCATGAAGGATTCCTTCCAAGTTCCAAATTGCCTCCATGAAGGAGATGAAAAGTTGCTTTCGCTGTGAAATATTGAACTTTCTACTCTTTGCTTGCGGAGGCGGGCAGCTGAAATTTCTTGTTCGCAAGACTATTAATGCAAAACAGAATCGAACATATCAGACCAGGGCGCTATAAAGTCAAGAGAAGTATCTGCTACTCGGTTCATATGGAGGAGGATAATGACAGGCTAAAAAAGAGAACAAAACGATGAATTTGATCTCTAATCATAGGCGGCAAGTTGTATAGAATCAAATCAATGGCATGTGTGCTGGTTTCCAGGATGAGATTGAATTTTGTACAACCATAGGACCAAAATTAAAAACAAGTTGATGCAAAACAATTTTACATTGCATCATTTTCCACATCTTCCCTTTTTTTTTTTTTTTGGGCAGTTCATCATTCATCAAATCACATAAATGAGAATATTACAACAACCTTTCCCCAACTACACCTTTTCGACAATATCCCAACCCCAGTCGCTCAAAAGAATTGCTGTACAAACAAATAATTTTACAAAGGAAGAGTGCACGAATTTTGTGTAAGCTATGGTGGACTTTGTTGTTCCTCGCATTTGAGAGGTGCCAGTGCCATCCTTCGAGACCTTGAATGGGCCATTCTATTTTTAAGGCAATCGGTATAAGTACGAAGCCTATGCCGGTCTGAGTTTGTGAGAGAGAATGGAGGGTTGAGAATGAGGGATGATGCTTCCACCCGAAGAAAGTCTAACAGACGTACTGCTTTTGAATACAAGACAGATGCACCCTCCATTTGAACCATCAACTCCTGAACCTGCCGAGCATGAGAAAACTATTTTCAGTTTGTAAGCCCTGGTTACACCAACATATTCTATCAAATTACTTTGACACGCACTTCATCATCCTAAACACTGCATTCACTCACCATCACTGTCTGATTTCATACTCAATCTCTACAAATCATCAGGCACCAATTGACTCCAAGAATTAATTGACTCCTCATATTATAAAATGATCGATGGTCCTCTGAAAATAGATGCACTGCAGGCAGCAGTAAATGAGTTCTAAACATGAGTGATGCTGTGACCTCCTACAGATCTAAGTTTTTGTTCAAGTCAAAATAGCATCTATTGGCACTCAAAGAAAATTAGAATTCTTATCCCCTTGATTCTACTATTCACTGCATATACAGCACAAGCCCATGTAAGATTTGACCTTATCTAAACTGTAGCTTCTAATGCTTGGTTTTCATATTGAAGTTTTCACAAGCCTACATCAGAGCTTACTTCACATTTTTAAATTCCAAAAGTAGTGCCTAATTAATCAGTAAGTGATTGGTATATGAACATACTAAAATGGGTAATTGATGTAAATGAGAAGGGAAAAAAAAAAGTCAACAGTTCAAATGCAATTGAGATTTGAAGACTCACTCCCCCATGTCTTCCCAAAGCAAGGGCAGATTGAAAGATCGTCTCCATTGCATCAGGCATCTCAATATTTCCTGCAATACTCGTGCAAAAATTCCTTATTCAGAATATCAAACATCAAATTAACACACTGTATTTAGAACATCAAAAGAAATCCAACATAACAGATGTCTAGTAGCGAGCAAAATACCTAACATCCTGATAGATATAGTTATGTAAACATAGCTTCATAGATATAATTATGTGAACATAGCATGCAAAACCCTCAAATCTTGATCGATATAGTTATATAAACATAACTTCATAGATCCTGGAGATAAGTAGATTTTTAAATATTGATTCTAAGCCAAAGAGAATTTTTATTAAAAAAAGAATCAAGCTGAACCACCAATTCATAAGTTCATGAAATTGCTACTAAACAAGAAGTAATCTTTCTAACATATGAACAAGTTTTATCAGGAATAACCAGTTAAAAATTCATTAAGCTAGAAACAGACATTAAAGAGAGGGAAAAAAAGTCATTTTTACCATATAGATGTGAAATGTTCGTACACAGTCATCAAGGAAAAACACCAGAACACTAATCTGAAAGCACAGGGTAAATCAAAATATTGAATTTATACCAGGTTCAATGGCCTTGGCAAGTTCCTCTGCGTGCTCAACTTCACATAAAAATTTCTTCTCAATCTGAGTGGATATATTCTCAGACACACCATCTGCACACTCTTCTGTATCAGGAGTCCCATTGTTCTTGCTGCTGCTTATCCTCAACCTTATGCTTTCTTGGATTGGACTTCCTTCTATAGTTGAGGCAGCCTGAGTATGGCAAATATGCAGTGCTTGCTTCCAGATTGCAAGAATAACAAGTTGAATGGAGAATGCTTCCAGTTGCTTACCTGACTCAACCTAATCCATGAACATTGACAATTAATTGATTTGAGAACAGACATCACAATTTATGGTTAAAACTTCCGGCATCAAAGAAAATCTATGGTAGATTAGTGTAAAATAGAAAAGGTACAAAGAATAGATGTGCAATATTAAATGCAAGCAGAGAACATTCTTTGGCACCAGTGTCTCATCACTTAACTAGGGCACTACAGTGACCCCTGTCCATCCAATAATAAGCTGATGATAGAGAGAATTCAGCATTTCTCAATCAGAAAAAGAAAAGGCAAGTACGCTATTGACTTCATTGTTTTGGTCAAAGCAACAGAGTGAAAAAATTAGCAAGCAACTTAAATATACCAAAAATCTCAGGTAAGAACAAACCAACTGCTTCACCTAGTCAATGAAAATATACAACTGTTGTTTACCCAACAAATCTTTATCAAAATTTCCATCAAAGATTCATGCCTTGGACTACTGTAAACAATAATGTTCACACTGCCCTAGAGTTTATAGAAAGAAATATGAAATATTGGTTTACAGCGCAATAGCCTGCAATAACTTACCCTTTCATGAACTAATTCAGAGATGGCTGATGCACACTGCTGTAATGACTTGATCCTAGTTATACAATTAGTTGATGGGTGCTCCAAAACATCTCCAGTATCTGTGGATCCTTGAGAAGTCCCGGGAGCAGAGCTTGGACTGTCCAAGCTTCCCACATGAAACACATTATTGTTAACACTACCAGTTATTGGCATGGGAGCAGTGTTTAAACTGACAGCTGCTTGAGTAGGACTGGGTGACTTCAACGGCATATGGCTTGGTTTGGACATAGTTGCTGATGAAGAAGAACCATCCAAAGGGGGACTTGATACAAGAACATAGTCTTGATCTATAAACTCCAATGAATCCATGACTGTACGATCCACAATCAATGAGAAAATAAAAAATAATAAAAAGATTGGGTAGAATATATTTCTACAATACACGACAACAGAGAACGAATATGATAGATCTAACTCTCAGTACCTTTTGACCGGGCATTCATTGACCTTTGGTTAATGGACTTCGGGGCTTCATGTAAACTAGTATCTTCAAATTTATTTCTGGCATTAGGATAGCTACTAGTAAAATCAGTGTTATCTAAGACATTTGACTTAGCTGCCCTTCCATCAACTTGTGTATCTAAAGAGAATCCATAGGTGGACTTCACTGATGACTTCCTCTTAGAAAAGGAAGGGCTACCCTCAGGACCACTAGAATCATCATCCAGGAAAAAAGGCAAACAATCCTCCAGAGATATATCCTCCGAATTCTTTATGGAATTGCTCTCAGACAATGGAAAACTGCCAACTGAATTTGAAAACCTCCTGATCCTGCATGCCAATTATTAATTTTATCACTGAGATGGTGTACACCCATTAATCAGAAAGAACAGTAATTTGTCTTATGTACCTCTGTGATTCCTCCATTTTCTTTTGGGAAAGGAATGGATGGTTAAAAAACTCATCAAAAGTTAGCCGTTCCACTGACAAAAGAGTAACAAACAAAGGGACATAAAAAGCAAGTATTTGTAAAAGAATCTTATCACATATAGAAATTATTATAGCTCTCTTATATTATCTATTGCACCTTGATCTTCAACAGATGGAGATCACTTTATCCATGCATAACATCCTCATAAAACAAGAAACAATGATCAATCTGCCCCAGTTTGTCATTGTTGTTGCAACCTGGTTTTCCAAAAAGCACCTTTTAGATGCTGTTGTGAAAAGCAGTTTAAAAACTGCTGTTTTAATGTTTTGAGGCTTTTATTATTCAAAATTATCAAATTTTCTTTAGAAACAAATTTCAATTATCTCAAATTGTATTCTCAAGGTATTGCTTTTCTCAGCAGCTTTGCCAATCAGGCCCTCTAAATTCTATGCAAGTGGTCAAAATTAGTATTGTCATGCCTCAACACCAGTTGAAGCCAAGGTGCAGGAGATATCTAAAAATTAAGCTTTTAAGAACTGTAGGCTCTTCAATTAGAGTAAATGAATATTTTAATATTCATTACAAACCTTTAACCTCAAAAAGAACACCGTTTACACTACTGGAAATTTCAAAAATATTTTACAAATTCTTTTTTGGTTCCCTCGACTTTTGACTGTAGAAAAATATAAAACAAACATCAAAGATGCATGAGCCCAAACTTAGCATTTTGCTACTCACTAATTGGATTTATAGATTTACGTTGACAAAAAGTGCTTATAGAAGCACGCATCATAGCACAAGGAACCATGAACACAAATATGCATATAATCCTTCACCCAATTTATAGCAGCTACTGTGCAACCATATATTATTTTATTTCAAACTATGCTGCGTGTAATACCTGGATTCCGACGCAACAATTTCTGGCATAAATCTTTGCATTCAGCACTCAAATCTTTATTATCAGCAGGAAATTGCAATTCATTCGACTTCACAATATTTTGGAGCAACTATAACCACAAGATATGAAACACATTGGTCAGGGCAACTGAAAAAGAATTAAAAAAAAAAACTAGTCTAACTAAGAAGTGAGAATTAGCTTCAAAGCCATGGAATCAGAAGTTCCCACTTCCCAGTACAGAACAGTCCATAAAAGCACAATAGCTACATGCATTTACAATACTAATCAAACCTGTATTTGATTGATTCCAGTAAATGGCGTTTTTCCAGTTACAAGCTGAAATAAAATGGCACCAACACTCCAGAGATCTGCCTGTGTAATCAGTTCAAGGTTAACAGGAAGTACTAATGAAATTACAATAATTATTACACATATAATAGTAGATGTCACCTTAGCATCATATTTTTGAAGTTGCATTATCTCTGGAGCCATATAAAGAGGTGAACCACACAACGTTTCTGCAAGGCCTCTAGGTTGTAGAGATCTAACCACAACATCCAAAATTTTGAACACCAGAGAGATTAAAAACTTTCAGACCATCAATAAAATCAGTATTGTTGAAACCTCTTGATATAAAAAATTACCCATTTGATCGAATAAGTATGACTACAATGAAATGGACAGAGTATAAGTTTGGGTACAAACAAATGTCAACATTTGTTTCCAAAATTAAGACATTACTAATAGAATTCAAAGAAGAAAAATCTGAAAAATATCATTGTAGAAAATATAGGGCCCTAACTCTGTCTGAACACTTGCAGTATGGTGCCAACTAAATGATGAAGAATTAATAGTGTACCAAGGTCACTTTTTTACTAATCCCTACCTTACTACCCTTCCCAGCACCCAGCACCCATGTCTCTTTTATCCCACACAATGCATATTCAGACACATTCAGAATCAACTCAAGTGAATGCTTCCCAGATAACAGCTATAGTCAACATTGGTCAAACGTTTTGAAGTAAACTTAGTCTTTACCAATTACCATCATGTGCATGTTAAAATTTTGGGAATATTAATTGGTGGGGAAAAAACATAATTCATTTTGCACAAGGAAGGCATACTTTATCAGCTTTTAAAAATGAAAAAAGCCTGCTTTCTAACAACCCAAAGTTGCTCACATAGATAACAGTAGGAAGAGAAGCAAGTCTCATTCTCACCCGAATTCCCAAAAATGCTGATCAGAAGCAAGATTTAAAAAATAAAAAATAATAATTGAACAAAGATTAAAAGAGGAATGTTACAATGATATATACTATTAGTCAATTACCTAGCAAATCCAAAATCAGCAATTTTCAGAAGTGCATTGCCCTGGGTACTGGAAAGGAGGAGATTCTGTTACAAAAACCAGTATGTGTCACAAATGGAATCCACCAGATACACCACAAAGCTGCATGGACAGAATTAATAAACACCAAAATCCTGGTCTATAGTCTTACAATATATGCCAAGATACTTTCTCTTCACAAATTTCACGACCCATTATTAGTCTTATAATCTTGCAAAAGCATAATTACACAATACCATTTCCCACATTAAAATCCAACTTTGTGCCTCATAATTAACCAAATCAAATAGAAAATACTATATCTAGGAAGCATATTATTGTCAACTAACAAATACCAGCCATGATTTCAAACTCAAAATGGAACGTTAAGAGAATAAGAAATACCTGTGGCTTTAGATCCCGATGTATAAGATTATTGTCCCGGAGGATTTGCAGACCAGCCGCTGTAAAAGACAACAATTCCAACCCGTACAGGACAAATTAGCCAAGGAAGATGCTTAAATTGGAACGCATACAATAAAACATTCAGAACATACCCAATTGCTGCATGAAGTGCTTAGCAATGGCTTCTGGAACTCTTCCGTGCCGTTGAATATGCATAGAAAGATCACCCCCTTTGCAATACTCCAATACTATATTTATCTTACCTGGCACCTATTTCACATTAACATAAAACAAACATTACGCCATTGTTTGGAATAAATCAAGTGCAAGATTCAACTCAACTAATTGAATTCTTGCAAAATTATACAAATCTTAACAAGATCTCGCTTGTTTCAGAACGCCTTCAAGTTGCCATGCTTCATTTCTTGTTTCAAGTTAAAAGAATTACATTCTCGCAACCATGAAGTTTCCAAACATGGTAATTGACAAAACAGAAACCAACTGAAGTGATCATTTTTCATATTTAGACTTTCCAAACATGGGGTTTACACATGCTACAAACAAAAAGCAAACACTTTTCAACACACCCACTACCCATGTCAGGCATTTTTGTTAGTAAATTCATCAAACTTGAAATAAAGCTCAAATCAGTAGTTATTATTAACTAAAAAAAAACCCCAAGTTTCCTTTTTTCGAGAAACAAAAGATTCCTTATCCTAGAATTCTGATAAACAATTAAAAAAAGCAGCAAAAAGTTTCCAACTTTGAGACACAAGTACCATAAGTAACGACTTCAAATGGTCTCTGATCAACAACAACAATAATCAAACATAATACAAAATGAAAACTGAAGTAAAAACAAACCTCAATAATATCGTGCAAGCAAACAATATTAGGATGATTAATCCTCTTCAAAATAAAAATCTCAGACATTAAACTATCGTGCAACTTCTTATTAAGTCGACTAGTGGCGATCTCTTTTATAGCCACCTCAGTGCCATGAACTCGGTGCCTAGCATGATAAACCACCGAGAATGAACCCGACCCGATTTGCCTACCCACAAGATAGTCTCCGACAACCCTGCCCCTTGCCGCCGTTTGAGCCATAATACTACTTTATTAGAAGTGGGCAAAACCTTAAAAACCGAACCGGGAACACCAGATATCGGAAACTAAAAAAAATGAATCTTCCTTTGAGAGCTTCGGTTCGACCCGCAAATGATTTGATTTGGATTGGCCAATTTTAGACAGGTAAAAGAAAGGTGTTGGGTTGGATTAATAAATAAGGATTTCTTTGCGTATTAGAAAAAATATATAAATTATAATTATTATATTTTTGGTCTGCATTATGTGGTTTTTATTTTATTTTATTATCACCATTATAATTAATTGTTACACATGAGTTCAATAAAAGGTCTATTATTATTATTATTATTGTCACCATATTTAGTTGGTGAAGTTAAAAATTGAGATCTTTTTTTTCTCATAGTTACTATATTGAGATCTTTTTGTCTCATAGTTACTATGGTAGTTTTATCTCGATGTTAATTAAGATTAATATTATTAATTAATTAACTAATTAAAACTAATATGTAGTATCTTGTTACAAAATAACAATTAGTAATATTTTCTATTATAAACCTTATATTTTATAATAATTTTAAGTTATTTATTTATTTATGATGCATCAAATTATTAAATGAGTTT
>CATIWO010638200.1:0-14490 GCA_949673435.1 Macaranga tanarius
GTAGTCATCCCTTGCATCATTTGACATTCTATGGTAGGATGACCTCCTTGACATAGCTCATATGAAAAAGATGATGTAGATATTGCATTCACGTTCACCTTGTCCATCCTTTTTGTCAGAGCATTAAGCTTTGCATTCAACATGGTTAAACTGTCCACTTCTATTGCTCCAGCCTTCTTTATAATGGTCCTCTCATTGGACCACAAACTCTGTGTATTGGCCATTTCTTTAAAAAGATCCAAGGCATCTTCTGGTATTTTTAACATGATAGTACCTCCAGCTGCTGCATCAATGTTGACTCTAACTGCATGATTGACTCCTTTGTAGAATCATTGTACTAAATCCCACGAAGAAATCAATTGAGGTGGGAACTACTTTTTAAGGTCTTTGAATCTCTCCCAACATTCATAGAATGGTTCATCATCTCTTTGAAAGAAAGAGTTAATTTCATTTCTGATCCTCATCACTTTTACAGGTGGTAAGTATTTATTGAAAAAGGCTGTATAAAGCTCTTGCCAAGTGTTGATGGCGTTTGGTGGCAAACTTATAAACCATCTCTTTGCTCTATCCATCAGAGAAAATGGAAAGAGAATTAAATGGATCACATCAGGCTACACTCCATTCATCTTGAAGGTAGAACAGTACTCCAAAAATCTAGACATGTGACCAAATGGATCCTCATGTGGTAGCCCATTAAATGGTGAGTTCTGGATTATCTGGATCATAGTTGGCTTGATCTCAAAGTTGTTTGCTGCTACTGCCAGCCTTACAATTGGTGTCTGATCACCCTGCACATTCGGACTCATAAAATCTCGCATGGTTCTGTGACCATTCTGAGGGTTTTGAAGAACTTATTGCCTCGGCGGGTCATTCTCTAAGTCTCTTGCATCCATTTTACTTGGTGAGTGTTTTGATATAACTGTTTGTCTCTTTTCTCATGAACTATTTTCTCTAACACCAAATCAAGTGGTATTAACTCAAGTCCTTGTTTGCTTGCACTATGTGTGTGCATTAAACAACACAAATTCCTACAATACCACAATCAAAAAAAATTAAAAATAACGTCTAAATCAAGCAACACTATTTTCTTACAATATCAATTCCTTTACCAACCCCCGGCAACGGCGCCAAAAACTTGATGTGTACTACCCCATAAGCATACATAATTGTATCAAGTAGTAAATAAAGATATCGTCCCACAGAGATTGGTGATTGAATACTGCAATACTAACTATGTTCGTTTGTTTATACACCAAAATCAAGTTTATATTCTTTAACAGCTAAAACAAAAACAACTAAAGTAAAAAATCAAATTCAAACAAATATTAAAAGCTAGGGTTCTTATTCTCAATTTGGACCATTTCAAATGATTGATTTTCCAACTAGGTCTATACTAGTTTTAATTCATTTTGAAGGGATCTTAAGAACTATAGATTTTCCTCTCAGATAAACCTATAATTAATTAGGGATTAATCAACACTAAGCATACCGGCTCTCACCAACCTAATGTCTTTTAAATCCAATTTTACACACAACCTTTAATCAATATTAATTCACTTAAGTGTCTCTCGACTAAATAAGCAATTAATAGGTCATTGCTATTTCCTACAGATCATATCTCTTGATTAAGTTTATAGTGTCCATTCAATCTTAAGGTGATCAGTCCTAACAACATTAAGCACAACAACAACCAATGAATTAAATCTAGCATCCTAGTATAAATCATAATGAGCACATATGGTCCAAATGAAATAAGAACCCTAAAAAGGTGTCTAGCTACTCATGTTAAAGATAAAAGAAAAAGAAAATAAAATGAAAATAATTCCAAACATGATTAATAAATAAAAGATTTCATACAAGAAAAACCTCCCTTCCAAATATTATAAGGAAGCATTGCTCTTCTAACTTCAAGCCAAGTATTACCTCTACTAAGCAAACTATAATGAAAATGTATTCTGGAAAATTAGGAGAGCAGATAACTAAAACTAAACTAAAAACTAGCACTCCTTTAATTGAGAATAAATAGTTATATATATGACCTAGTTTCCTAATGAAAAAGATCATTTAAACTCTTCCAAACTCTATCTAAACATAAGGATAAAAGATAAGCTTCTATCTATCCAAATTCTAGCTTAAAATCCACTTTTTGTTGGCTACCACATTATCATACATGGGTATACATCAACTGGACATGCCCATGTATTAAAATAACTTTGAAATCTTAGAATTAGGCATGGGCAAGCGCTTGGGCGTGTGCTCTGATGACTGTGTCTTCCTCCATTCAGGCATGGGCAAGCGCATGGCCATGCCACTGGCACATGGGCAAGCGCACGGCCATGTGCCCTGATGCAAGAATGACTTCCAACTTTAAGCTTCAATCTTATCCTTATCTTCAAGCCTTATCTCCATCTCTTCTCAAATGCATCCTATAACCACAAACTAAACAAAAATTACTTATTTAACACAAAATTACTTAAATTAAAGTCAAATAACAAAACTAATTAAATTAACTAAAAATTAACTAAACAATGCAATTTTAAACTAAATATGTAATAAAATAAAGTTTTAAACACATGCATATTTCACACTCATCAGCGTCTCTCTTACCCTATCGCTTTCGTAGCACCAACCGGAGGTATAATTGATACTTATCATAATAACTAGACTCTAGTTGATAATGTTAATATTGGAATATAAAAAAGTAGAATCCATCCATCTAAAGGACAATAATCAGACCATAAGCAAGAAGCGAAATCTAATGCTCCACTTAAAAGAAGGAATGACTTTAATCGTCAACTAAGGGAAGTCGTGCATAGAGCCTAAATCAGAAATAAGATCAAGGAATGCATATTAGATGGAAGTACTCCTTTTATTAGTAGTATAATGGTAACACAAATACCTTCAAAATTCAAAGTTCCATCTTTAGATTAATATGACAGAACGGGAGATCTAATTGCTTATATATCTATGTTTCAAACGAAGATGATATTGTAAAATGTCGATGATGCTATTATGTGTTGAGTGTTCCCTACTACCATTACCAACACAGCTCAAAGGTAGTTTTATAAACTTTTGAAGAACTTAATTTTGTCATTTAAATAGTTGATTAACTAATTTTGAACTTAGTTTATTATAAATATTTTTTAAAAAAAGAGCATAAATGACTTGCATCTTTACAAGTAAGGTGATAATGAGACATTCAAAAACTACCTGGATATATTCAATAATGTCACTATATGAATTGAACATTTGAGTAATGAAGCAGTGATTGATGCATTGAAATATGGCAATAAAATGACAAAACTTCATAACAAAATCATAACCAAAAAATCTCAGACATTTCTTGAGGCAATGACTATTGCAACAAGGTTGATTGACCTTGATGAAAATAGGAGAGAGATGCATAGGAAAGATAATAAAGATAAGTGCCAGGGATAGTCGCAGAAGTCATCCGAGGTGGGGCATATAAAGTGCTAGGACCAAGATCAGCAACTGGTGAGTGGACTCGAGCCCGTTAGGCAGGGCGCTCATCGAAAGGTGAAGATCTAATCTAAGCACCAGTACCTCTCGGACGAAGCTGTAAAAGAATAGGAATTAGAAGATCATAAAGCAATGGCTAAATCACATAATTACAAAGCATATAAGCATACTTGAGTGACAAGACCAGGCAATAGAAGCTGAGGCAGCAGCTCATCCTTAATAAAAGTCCTATAAACGTCGAGCTATTGTGCGGCAACCTGACATATGGTAGGAGATCCTCTCAGCGCTCGTGTCAGATCCTCGCCCATTAATTAATGTGCCCAAAATATAGTAGGAGGAGCCATGGGTACACATCTCCAACCAGGACCTCAGTAAGTTGAGGCGGCACCTCAATGTATTAAGGCAATACCTCAGTACACTGAGGATGCACCTCAATGGCATTCTAACACCTCTAGAACTTTTCAAAAGCTTTATTGGACCATTTTTAAGGCTATAAATCATACCAACCTACCACATATTAACTAGGTTGAGCTAACTAGATCTTGTATTTTGCTTCTTAAATATTAGGATCGGAATTAGGTACAGCTAACTAGATCTTGGTTCAGCAAACTTAGGTGAGTGGCTAAACTTATAAAATTAGTTTTGAAATCGTACACCTATGTATGTATAAAAATGTTACGGCATATAAAATGTTTTTTTATGTTATAATTGATATTTTCTTACAAATAGTTTTTATCAAATTTTTTACTTACCATTATTATTTTATAAATTACTTAGCATATGTATTAGAAATTGGGAACATATAGCAATATATTTATTACTGATATAGTTAAAATAATTTAAAGAAAGAATATATTTGTTATTACTATTTTATGCAATGATTATTCTCAGTAGTATATTGATAATAGTATCAGCTAAAGATTCAGTTATTATATTTTATTAGTAGTTTGATAAATGTGAATGTTTTGATTTATAAATAAATCTATACACTCGTGATATGTATCCTTTATATTATACCATGATGATTGGTGTCTTATCTTAATATATATATATTATCAGCAATATTACTTAACAACTATCTTTAGGATAATACTTGGTTATACATATAGCCTTTGGAGTGTACAACCGGGTGGTTAGCCTTTTGGGGTAGCTCTGCGCATGCGTATGACCATAATTATATATACATTTGGGCTGCTCAGCATCATCATGTGCCCAATATGTCAGCAATTTAGTAGAATCTTTTGGTCATACATTTAATAAGTATATGGATTAAAATTATTATGAATGTTCTCTCAGTTTTATAGCAAATGTGTAGCTAAATTGATACAGTATTTCAGTTACCAGCAAGTTAGCTTATTAGTAAATCATAAGTATTATTTCAGTAGTTTTGTAAATTTTATCAAAGTAGTTCTTATATATATTTACAATATATTTATATTGTTGTTACAGAAAATAGCTAATGCTCCTACTTTATTTTACTATAACCACTCACTGAGTATTTTTGTACTCACCCCTTTTTATTTATAATTTTACAGATCCTTTGGAGCAGCAGCAATAAACTATAGAATCTAGTTGTGTTTGTCTCATTCCGGTGTCTAGTGGAGGTTGAGCCAATCCTTTCAGTATTTTGTCTCTTGACTATATTTAAGATTACCTTAATATGTATCTGATAGACTTGTATTCAAATATTTAAGGATGTTTAAAGAACATTTTGAAATGTATTAATATATATTAGCATTTTCAGTTGCATTATTCTATTCCTAACATTAGCATAGCCATCTAGCCAGCCAGTCACATCTACTCTATAGCTAATGGAGTGGGTATGACATCTATAATAGGCTAACGAGTTCTACTAGAGACTCAATGGATTCCAAGGCTAGTGGCTTCATGATGAGGAAGACAGTTGATGAAGCTGTAACACTTGTTGATGTTGTGAGGTAGCAATGGTACCATAATTGTATATTCCAACACTACATCGACATTTCAGGCCATAATATATCTTCTCCATCGCCATTTCCTCCGGGTTCGCCATCATAAGGGGAGTGACTTTCACCTTTCTTTTTCGTATTTGGTTATGATATTCTTTTGGATTTTATGCGTTTATTTTATGTTGTCATCACATTTGATTTCACATTAAGGGCAATGTGAAGTTTAAGTGTGGGGGAGGGTGCATTTCATTATGCATTTTAAGTTACATATTGTTAGAGCAGTTTTATGATGATATTAGTTTGATTTTTTAATGTTTTAGGTTGCATTTAGGTTGGTTAGAATTATGTTAGTTGAGTTATTTAGATTCATAATCATGCATAAGATAGCGCATGATTAAATGATCACACTCTTGAATTTTTATAGTTTATCAATGTAGTAAATTTGAGAAATTGGTATGGTTTTCTTGATTTTGTGTTATAATCCCCTTTTAATGCTTAATTTTTGCTTGTTAAGCTTGATTGATGACTTAAGGTTAAGGATTTGAGACTTCAATGAATTTAATGCTTACTTCTCTTTTGAATGATTGAATGTTCATAATTTGATGTTTTAAGAACGGTGTTTATAGGTAGTTTTAATTTCAACAATAAATTTTTCTAATCTTAATATATCGTAAAAAAAATTTGGATTAGATGGAGTATAAAATGCACTCATCCAATGAAATGAAAAAGAAATTAAGAATAATATGAGATGGAGCATAAAATGCACTCACATTAATGATTTTGAAAAAAAAAATATTATATGTTGTGTGTGGAGTTAATGAAATTATCTATTTTCATCATTCTTAAGCTTTAATGTGTGAAATTTTTCATGAATTCAATTGGAAAGTTTACTCTACACTTGGTAATTATTGCATCTTTAGCCTTGAGTTATTAGTTTAGTTTGCTAGTATTAAGTTTTGTATTAAATAGGGATTGTGATGGACATTTGAGTTAAACAAGCTAATGTGTTTAATTCATTGTATTGATGGGTGGTCATCTATGTGATTTGTTTGAGGATAAATAAAGATTCAGTGCTTATAATAAATGGGCTTAAATGAAAAATTTTATAACCTAAACTCAATCAGAAGCATATCAACACCCATATAAACACCTAAATCACTTAAATCGACCTAAAATGAATTAAATGGAACCAATTTCACCAAGATAAATGTAATTAAGTTACAGTATGTAACTATGTGGTTGAGCATAATAAGTGAACTTGAAGTTGGTGTAAATTCTTTGCTTCTTAAAGAAAAAGGGTAGTTGAAAAGTTTAATACTTAAGCTTGATAATGAATATAAATTACATCAAATCTTAACCAACCAAAATGTGTAAGGTTGAAGATTATAAGTTTGTCCAATCATAAAGCATGATAACATCTGATAAACTTTTAAGTCTCTGATATAGAGACTAAAGATATGAAATATTATAATTAAATCTATTATGAGAATGCTTTTGGAAAATTTCAATAAGAATGTTCAAATAAGAATGATATCGATGATTTACAAAGTGACATTTGAAGAATGTCACGGGAAACGGATGTGAAAAGAAAGGCATGAGAACTTTTAAAGAATGATATAATAATGAGCATAAGCACATATGGCACTGAGAGTTAGTAAAACCATGTCTGGGACATAGCAATGTGGGTAAATGTGTAAAGTTATTGCCTGGGGTCGAGTGCACATTGTACATTATACATGTAAATTTGGTAAGTGTGTATAGTTGTTGCCTATGGCTGGGTGCACATTTTTCCTTATAGATGTGAATTTGATAAGTGTGTATAGGCATTACCTAGGGCTGGGTGCATATTTTACCTTATAGATGTAAGTTTAGTAAGTGTATATAACCATTGCCTAGGGCCGGGTACATATTTTACCTTATAGATGTAAGTTTTGTAAGTGTGTATAGTCGTTGCCTAAGGCCAAGTGCATATTTTACCTTATAGATGTAATTTTGGTAAGTGTGTATAGTCGTTGCCTTAGGTCGGATGTACATTCTACTTTGTAGATGTAATACCATATTCGAGGTATATATCTACATGTTTCTTGGGGCCGGATACATATGTTATTTAGGATTTGGCATTCGAACTATTATTGGCTTAAATGCTTATCACACTTAAGTCGTCATATGCATATTGACTTATTTATATTACTTTCAGTGTAGTGCTGGTCCACACTATATCTGATGTTATTGTTACATATGTATAGTTTACTCTGACAATACTTTTATAATGAACTATATTACGAAACTATGAGACTATGTTGTAGTGAATATTACGAAACTATGAGACTATGTTGTAGTGAGTTATTTTATTTAAATTAATGTTTGAGCCTCTATTATATTACGTAAAGCAAAGAAAATCTTGACGGGTGACTATGAGATAATGCCCTTAAGTTGTAAACAAATTTTATTAAATTAAAAACAATTAAAATAAATATTATATATGTTATTTAAAATAACAATAGTATTGTTATCTATGATCTCATTCCAAGTTGTGTGCTTGAGCTTTTTTCTATGGAGTTATCAACTCTCTTGAGAATATCGACATTTATTGAATTATTCCATTTCTTGATAATTTGTTCACTTACAGAGTATTTTCTCTCAAAAATACTCACTACTCATTTTTATTAAATTTTTCAGAGTAACAGGTTATTGTGAGTAGTTGTCTGGGTGATAGTTTAGTATATAATAGGTAAAGCAGGTGTAGTGGAGAATCTCAAGAGTATTGCTTTGTTAGAATAATTGATAATAGTTATGTTATAGGTCTGAACAATTTGTATTCAATAGCTTGTAAAGTGAAATTTATATATAATAGAGAAGGAGAATTTTGGAATAGTCATCTTGTAACTCGTACTAGTGGAGTATATTATACTTATATAAGATAACTAGTAAATGAACGAGATATAAGTAATACTCGACCACACCCGTACTCAAGTTAGGTAGGTCAAGTATACAACCATCTGATATAGGAATTAATGGGGACGGGTGTTACATCTCTAGTTAGTAATTGTCTGAATGAATATACAGCTACAGTAAGTCTTGAAAGTTAAAAAAAAATGCACCCATTCATCTTAGACCATGTCCGTCAAATACATTCGGAGCCACTTCGACATTTTTTGTCCATGTCGAGACATATTTGTATTCGTCAATATCTTCATTTGAAAGTTTTTTCAAAATTTAAATTCCAACGAACATGGTTGGGGATATGCCTATGTTCCAACCCCTATTACCCTATAAAAACATTTTATTTGTAAGCATCAAATATGAAATATATGTGTATTCCAAACCATATTATTCTTTAAAAATACATTATTTTCATCAAATATGACTACCATGGCTTTTACACATTTTTACATGTTTCATAAAAAAAAAATACAGAAAAATATTTTGTGGTTTAGCACTTTTAGTATATGGGCTTGTAATTATTTTTTTTGCACTTAGTTAATTTGTGGTATGTTGTCATTAGCACTTTAGTGATAAATTTTGTCACGTGGAATTACTTAATTAAGGGCACTCGTAACTTGTCACTAAAGTGTTAACGACAAAATACCTTGAGTAATCTGAGTGAAAAAAAAAAAAAAAAGAAACCACATGTTATTTTTTTTTTGTACTTTTTCTTAATGAATTTGGCTACCTTTAAAAAATTGTTTAAACAATTTAATAAAAATAGAAAAATTCAAGAATTTGTAGACTAGTTAAGGCTAATGAAAAAATTTAGGGATTTATATTTTTTTGTTAAATTTTTTAACAGATGAAATTAATTAATTAATTTTTTTCTCTTAAATTAAGAATCTAATTGGTTTCCTTGATAACAAATTTTTTGGTTAATTAAAAAATGAAAAGATAAAATAAAAATTATAATTTTGCTTTTTATTTTTTATAGATACTATTAAATTTATATCTTATTAAAAATATAATTTATTTAATAAGTTGAAATGAGTTGTTTTCGCTTAATGTTGTTTTAAATTTGAACTATGATATAGTCATTGTGTTAAATTAATTATTAGGAGTTCTAACCAAATCAAATTTAATTAATTAAAGTTCCTTGATTTTTGAATTTACCAAAAAAATAATTTAAGCTTTTAATGATAAATTTTTTATATTTTTTATTAAATTTTTTAACAAATGAAATTACTTAATTAATTTAATATTTTATTTTTATCCTTTAAATTAAGAATATAATTGGTTTTCTTGATAAAAAAAATTTTGGTTAATTAAAAATATAAATTATAAATTATAGTTTTGCTTTTTTATTTTTTATAGATATTATTAAATCTATATCTTATTAAAAATATAATTTATTTGATAAGTTGAAATGGGTTATTTTCAATTAATACTGTTTTAAATTTGAACAATAATGTATTCATTGTGTTAAATTAATTGTTAGAAATTCTAATCAAATTGAACTAAATTAATTAAAGTTCCATGATTTTTGAATTTGCTAAAAAAAGACAATTTAAGGTTTTAATGACAAATTTTAGAAATTTATAAATTCCTAATTTTTTGTACTTTTTATTAAATTTTTTGAACAATTTTTTAAAAGTAGCCACATTCACTAGGATAAAATATGAGAAAGTACCATGTATTTTTTTTTCACTTTGGTGACCTGTGGTATATCACCATTAGTACTTTAGTAATAAATTAATAATGCTGTTAAATAATCATACGTTGCAGATGTCATGTCACACTATCTATCACGTGATCTGCCATGTAGGACTACTTAACGGCGTTACATTATTTATTACTGAAGTGCTAATGGTGATGTACCACAAGTCACCTAGCTAAGTGCAAAAAAAATATGAGGCCCTTATATTAAAAGCGTTAAACCATATGGTAATTTTCTAGTCATTTCGACATTACAAACGGTTGTATCTATACAACTGAAATTAAAATCATTATATTAAAATTTAATTAATTATAACCATTGATATATTTGACAGGTATTGATACACCAATATAATCAATAGTTGTAATTAAATAAAAATTGATCTAATGGTTTTTAATTTCATTTGTATAGGTACAAATGTTTGCACCGTAGCAAAAATCTATTTTATTTTTTTAAGAAAAAAATGTGGAATATGTTTCTCTTGTGTAATGTTTTGCGTCGCAACCCGCGACGCAATTACAATATTACCCTTAAAAAAATTAAATGCCTCTCTGTATCATGGGGGCATTTTTGTCAATGATGGATGTCGCGACGTCCATCACTATCAGTTTCTCTTATGCTTTATACAACTTTGGATAATTCTTTGTATCGCTACTTGCGACGCTACAGTGCATCGCAAGTAGCGACACAAAGACGCTTTTAACCCCAGAAAAAAAGAAAATAAAATGTCCCTGTATCATGAGGGCATTTTGGGCAAGTGGTAGGTATCGCGCTGGCCTATCACTTCCCTACAACTTTATATTGTCGACTACCAAAATTATTCCAACAGTAACTTAATCATTAGTCTATAAATAACACTACCAAATTAAGTTTGGAACAGCCTGAATTTTAGCAAAATCTGCTAAATAGCTAACCAAAAATTCTTCAAAATCTCTGTCGATCATCATATGACTACCATGGATACTGAGCTTCAGTTTACCTACTTTTACTTGCTCATTTCTTTTCTTATAGTCTTCTTCTTGACATGTAAAAAAGCAACCAAGCCCTCGAACCCCAAGCTACCTCCAGGGCCATGGATGCTACCTATTGTTGGAAACGTGCACCAGTTGATGTTAGACTCTTCACCACATCAAGCCCTTTCAAAATTGGCCAAGAAATATGGACCTCTGATGCACTTAAAACTTGGTGAAATTTCCACCATTATAGTTTCTTCTCCAGAAGTTGCTAAACAAGTCTTGAAAACTCATGATATTGATTTCGCTCAGCGACCTCTTTTTCTCTCTCCTACTATCTTTTTTTATAATGCTACCGACATCGTGTTTTCTCCTTATGGTGACTACTGGAGGCAGCTTCGAAAGATTTGCACGACACAACTTTTAAGTCCGAATCGTGTCAAATCTTTTCGACAAATAAGAGAAGAAGAAGTCTCAAATCTCATCGCAACAGTTTCTTCGTTGTTGCGAAAAGGGTACTCGACGCCAATAAATATTAGTGAGATGATATTTTCATTAATATATGGGATTACGTCAAGAGCTGCATTTGGAAAGAAATATAAGGATCAAGCAGCATTCATTTCTGCTGTCAAGGAAGTATCAAAGTTATCAGCTGGTTTTTGTCTTGCAGATTTGTTCCCTTCTATTAAATTTCTCGAATATGTTAGTGGGCTCAGGCGAAAACTTGAGAAGGAGCATAGAAAAGCAGACCAGATACTTGAAAACATCATAAAAGAGCATAAGAACAAGAGAACAATGGCAAAGAAGAGTAATGAGGAGAACTTGGAGGAAGATCTAGTTGATGTTCTTCTGAGGCTTCAGGAACATGGTGACCTTCAAATTCCTTTATCTCACTATAACGTTAAAGGAGTCATCTTGGTTAGTATGTTATTACTTTCTTTTTTCTCCCTTTCATTGGCAGTTGGCAGAAAGGCTAATAAGACCCCTGACCTTTTCAGCCAGGGCCAATTAGTGCCATTTTGACCTTTTCAGCTAATTTAACCTCTCACTTTTAGATAAAAAGAACAAATTAGCCCTAAAAATTTCAGTCACCTACATACTTTTTTTTTCACACAAATAAATAAAACTCCTTCAACCCATTACAAAATCATTCCGAATGTTGTGGTTAGTTTACAAATTAGACCATATGTCAACAATAAAATAATTTTTTAATAAAAATAAAATATAATTTTATTTTACTCTTATATTTAAGAGCCAAATATATCTATACTTTATAAAAATTTTAAAAATATATAAATATATTTTATTAACAGACAAATTTAACTACCCATTAGTGATTTTTTTGAAATATAATTTCTTTAATTTATTTATAAATTAATTTTATTTTTTAAATTATATTAAAACAAAAAATTTATTTATAATTTTAAATTTTAAATATATTACTTCAACATATAAAAATATATATACTAATATTATATATTATTAGATTTTTTAAAAAAATTTAATATTACAATATTGAAAATATAATATTAATATATTAAATTAAAAATAAATTATAATACTAAATTAAAACAATTTTCCTGACTAATTTATTATTTAACTTAAATATTAAAAAAATTATAAATTAATATGAATTACCAAACTTAAAAATTAATATTATAATTTAGTTTTGATTTTAATTTATTATCATATTATGTTTTTATATTAAAAAATTATAAAACTAAAAATTAAATAAGAATACCCACATTAAAATGTAAACAAATTGATGTTTGAAGTATAATTTTAACAAATACATTAAAGTAAAAATAAATCAAAATTAAATCTTAAAACTATAAGAAATATAATAATGCATAATTAAATATATATGTTAATATAGCATAAAATATTAGAAAGTATAAATAAATGTGAATTTTAAATATAATTTTTATAATAAAATTATTTTAATTTTTCTTCTTAAATAAAATAAGGAACAATTTGTTAGCTAACTAGTATCACTACTGGATAATTAAATATGTATGTTAATAAAATGTATTTATAATTTTCTTAAAATTTTCTAAAGTATAAATAAATTTGGATCTTAAATATAATGTTAAAATAAAATAATATTTAATTTTTGAATAAAAATTATTTTATGTTTTACATATGGACTAATTTGTAAACTTACTAAAATATTAAGAATGATTTTATAATTTTTTAAAGGAAAATGATTTGCCTGCATGAAAAAGTAAGAGAGTTAGTGTAATTTCTAGGACTAATTTGGCTTTTTATTTAAAAGTGATTGGCTAAATTAATTGAAAACGTCAAAATGGGCCAAATTAGCCCTAACCGAAAAGGTTAGAGGCCTACTTGGCCTTTATTTCTTTATAATGTGTTCCATCATAAGTATATGGTCCACATTTGCATCCTGTGCAAAAAAATCTCACGAATAGTAACATTACGGCCCCTGACATATTTTGAATATGTTTCTTTTCTATTTGATTTTTTTTTTTCCGTTTAAAACCTTGTGGGCTCCTAGAGAGCGGGGGAAGGGAGAAGTACACTTCCGTCCTATTATCTGGATATTCGGTATTAAACCTCATACGGATAGAATACCATTTGAACCCCACGGATAGAGAACCAAGAAATTAATTTCTTGAATTTTGGTTGGCCGAAGATGGGACGAACCTCTCACCTCGAGGCGTGCTAAAAGCACGCCTACGGCTGGAGCCAACAACCAGCGGCTCTATTTGATTTGCTTTCTTATATCATAGGGAAAAAAATAAAGACGTATAAATGTAAATTTTATAAAAATTAGTCATGTGGCGGCTTATTACAGTGGCCAATTACTACATATGTTATTGTCCAATATTAAATTATTAATCTTTAACTTCAGAATTGTCAGAATTAATACAGGTACTAAATATAGAAAACATCAAATATAAAAACATTATAATAAAAAATATTTAAACATTTGATGACCAACCACAGTAGTGGATTGTGATGTATATATTGATTGTAGATAAAAATCTCTTAAATTTCAAATAATATGATGATGTTATGTACTAAATCCTAAACCCCAAACATTGTATAAATAAAAAATTTAACCATTTAATTAATAGCTCCATCGGTTTCTAAATTGATTTTTAAATTAATTAAGAACTAACTAGATTTGAAATTGTAATCATACAATTCCTAAAATGTGTTTTTTTTTTTTTTTTTTTTTTTGAGGAAATTCCTAAAATGTGTTTAGTACCATCAAACCACTTATTCCTAAACTAACTAGATTTAGTACCATCAGACCACTTATTTAACTCACTTTATTCACTAGTTACACTCAACTGTTGCATTTTTACAAAGTATTAAGGTAATTTTGATGTTTGCGTGCTTGTTAATTTCTTACTGCTATCGGTAAAGCATCTATCCAACGACAAGTTGGAGGCAAAATGTTATTTCGTAACTAAATATAAATATTTTATTGTCTTTGTGGTGATTACTTTATCTCCCC
>CATIWO010638241.1:0-18668 GCA_949673435.1 Macaranga tanarius
TTTTCTTTTTGTGAAATATGAATATAATTCTAACTTACAATGCCTTTATATACAATCTGTAGTCCAGTACATATCAACCGTCCAATGTAGGCAAATTCTTGTTGTCTTTTGGAAAAATCCATGAACAATCACCACGTCACAGTAGCTCTCTGTCATTCATCTACTCAAGACAGAATAACACCTGATATCAAAGCATGACACCTCAGACTTTTGCATTATCAATGCATAGATCATATGACATATGGATTTCATGCAAATTTATTCTGGAAAATTCGTCTGTACAGGACAACTCACATCAGTACATTCTTATCAACAATAAGCTAAAATGACACGTAACAAATATACTCAGTAATGAGTGACACCTAACATTTTTCAACTATCAATGTAAATGTAAAACGACATGTGGATTTGTTGATAACTATAATGAGAATAAAATATGTTTGTAATTCAAATATAATATTACTTTAGAGTGATACGTAACAAATATAACATGATACTTCATGATTTTCAATCCTTCATATAAATATACATTGACATGTGAATTTGTTGATAATTATAACCATAGTAAACTATCTCTTCTCATCAACATAATATTTGTTTTCTCTTGAAAATTCATGTGAATTGTTATTTAAAATAATGATTGAGTTTAATACTTTCTTAATTAATAAACATACATATGATTATTGAAAATTTCTAACGAAATTGAACAACATAGAAATTTGGAAAACTAACAGTAGATATAATGATAAATTTCCATTACTTACCTATCTACCCTTAATGAATATATTCATATAATTATCCTAACAGTTTTTTATTTGTTAATTCTTATGCAATTTATTCACATGTTAATGATTTTTTTTTTTAAATAAACAAAAGCATCTAGTATATTGAATGAGACTTTACTGTTTTTTCTTAACCACATAAATTCCGTATAACACAATTATAATAAACAACATACTAACTATAATATTTGGATTTCTGAAAATTTACTGTATCAGAAAAAAAACTTATACACATTTGAACTACTATTTTAAATTTTTCACTTTACTAAATAATTTTGTGTATAAATGAATGATTTTTTTAACACACAACATCTCAAAAACGAAATGTATTTTTAATAAGGCAAACAATATGTAAAATGAGGTATTGTCATATCATATTAAGTATTAAGTGCTAACATGACATTGATATTATTGCAAAAAAAATGACATACCTGAATGTTTTTTTTTTCTTCATATTAATACCTTAAAAAAATACTACTACCTTGTTTCTATAAAAAAAAAAAAAAAACTCTACTCAAATGATACAGAATACTTAAAATAATTGAGCTGTTGAATCTCTATTTATATATAGCATAGGAAACGATAAAAAAATCTCCTACCAATGTAATAATTGAATGGAGTCACATTTTTATTCTATCTTTGACTGAATATATATTGGATTAGACATATCATCTTTGAAACATATCATTTAACTTTTATCAACAGTAGAAAAAAGAAATGTTTATAGTCTTTGTTCAAAGCAATAATGATCTAACAAAAGCAAAAAATAAAAAACAATGATAGGAAATCTGAGTGAAAATTTATAACACTTTTGCATGTCATAGTATTGTACACAATTTTCTATAGATATTACTGTTTGTCAGTTGTTTATGATTATGATTTACAACATATCACATGCAATGCAAAAATAATATAATGTCATTTGAAAGTATCACTATTTAATTGTCAATTTTTTTGAACGATATTGTAATTTAATTCCAACATATCACATCTTCTCAAAATACTAAAAATTATGATTATTATTCTGATGATTATTGTCCATAAAACATCTCACATGCAATGTAAAAATAATATAATGTAATTTGAAATTATCACCATTTAATTGTAAATTTTTTTTTAACAATATTGCAATTTCATTCTCAAATACCACATCTTCTCAAAACACTAAAAATTATTCTTATGATTTTTATTTGAAATTTTCCACCATCAGATTTTTGTGAAAATATCATACTCAGCGATTTCTCTTTTATCAGATCGTGACAATTGATTGTCCTCAACCTATCAGATAACGCCACGTCGTCAAAGTATCGTGAGATTTGCTCTCCATGATCTCATGACAAATTGCTTTCCACACACCAACCAAATGAAGCCACATGTCAGCGTGAGTGTAGAATACCGTGCCACAACACAACGTGCTGTTGTGCAAAAACAATTATTTGCTGCAGCAGCCACACTATGACATTTAACCTATCAAATGTTGGCACTTATTCAGGTGCCTGCTTGCTTGTAGCTTTAATATATATAGAATGGGTTAGGGGATTTCTGAGTTAGCAATTCACTCATTCATGTGTGTCCCACTCATTTGAGATTTCTAAAAAAGTCAAAATATAACGGTTACGTCAGCATTTTGTTTAAGTTTTATAATGAAGGGTTAATTTTGATGATTTTTGAAATATTATGGTTTAATTTGACAAAAAAAAAATTGAATAGAGTTTTATTTACAAGTATCCCAAAATGTTAGAGTTTTTTATGTAATTTTTTCTTTATTTTTCTTATTTTATTTATTCATTTTTTTTGTTTAAATCATGGATATTCAAAGTTGAACAAACTTTAACTAATTTAGTTTAATCAAGTACAATCATAAAAGTGGTAAAAATTTTTTGATAACTAATTTAATGTGACTACATACATTTAGTCAAATTTAAGACGTTGTCTAAGCGGAAACATACTCTAAAATTGATGATAATAATAATAATAATGATAATTGTTGATATTTTTATTTTTTCCGTTGCAATTGAATGTGATGAAATTTTTATTTAATAGGGTGTTCATAAAATAAAATTTATTCCATAAAATAAAAATTTTACACAAAATTTTAATATTTTGTAGATGAATACTGAGAATTGTGAAAAAATCACAACTTCTAACATCTTATAGAATATAAAATTGAATTAAGTGATTTTAATTTTAATTAATATCAACAATTTTTTTTAAATCTTTATCTTCATTTCAAAATAAAATTAATTATTAAAAAAATAAATCCCTAAAAAATTAATATTTAATTATAAGAAAACTTTTTTTTTCATAAAATTTTAGGATTAAAAGTATTTGTGGTATCGATATTTTTATTGTATTACAATTTATTTTTTTAGCTACCAAATCTCTTTTACATATATAGATAAATCATTTTGTCAAATTTTAATGATGCAACAACCAATTCAAGTAATGTCTATCACGTCATTTTCCATTTGTGGTCATTAAAATTTTGATTTTTTATCTCAATTTGACATTGAATATTAGTTTATATATTTTTTTACTATCAAATTGATAAATATGGGAATATTATGTCCCCATATCTATGGATCCAAGTCCAAAGAGGACTCTATATCTACATACGAAATCAATGATCAATAAGGATAAAGAGTTCTAATTGGTAATGAATTAAAACTCACATGATATTAATCTAAATAGGACAAGGTATGTCCCTCTTATGCCTATATATAGACTCATATTTATCTTAATTAAATCTATCTTGAATAGACTTTCTCTAACTTAAGCATCGGAGAACCTATGGATCAAAAATCGTAGGCTCATCCAAAGTTTTCTTTTGTGTTTGTAGGTTTGGAGGAGGTTCAACATTCATCAATTGGCGCCGTTTGTGGGAAAATTACTTCCCCAATTTATGATATTCATAATCGAGTTCCATAACATGAGATATTTTATATACAGCTCTCGTATATACATGACATCTTCTATGCCACGATCTTTGTCTTCTCAAGCAAAGATAACAAGGCATTACACAAAAATATTAGCATTAAATCGTGTAAAATTTTTTGGCAAAATCCGATCAGTTGAAACCATATGCTTACGCATCAATGATGGTGTTCCTATAAATTATCCGCATGGTAACAAAAAGAAGAAATCAAGATCCATCAAAGGATCTAATTTCAACGATATTATAGATGATTCATTGATTAAAATTTTCATCAAGAATGCCTTTCGATTCCGTTTGACGTTGCAAGCTATAATTTTACCTTAAGCGGGTCCTCAGATTGTGGGGATGACAGCAGTACGAGTCACACTACTCCTTGATCTTGCTGGAAATAGGCCAACTTACGTTAATGCAAAATAGTACCATGGAATTCTCAGGAGGAGACAATCGCTTGCAAAGCTAGAGACTCAAAACAAACTTATCAAAATACAAAAGGCATACCTACAAGAGTCTCGGCATTTGCATACATCAAATAGAAGGAACGCTACCCTTAAAGAATTTTATGCAGGTATATTTCCTTCTTTGCTGTAACTTTAAAGAGGAATCACCGATTTAGAAGATAAGAAGCAAAAAGAGATTTTAAGAGATAAACTCTTTGAAATTAACATCGAAAGGAAAGAGTAGTGTGAAATATGCTCGGAGATGAACAACAAGGGGTAAAGGAACCAAACTTTTCTTGCACATGAGACTCAAAGTACATCAACAACCTCATATAAGTCTGACAACTGTGAGAGGCTCTAGCAAGGGTTAGCTTTGGAATCAAAATCAGAAGCTCTGAAACATATTAAAATTGTGAAAGAAGCTGATCCTGATCTGTCAAAAAAGTTAAACTTTGATCTCTAGACCTGGAAGTTTGCTTCTTAGAAGCTGATAATTGTAAAGATTGGGAAAGAGCTAGTTCTCGCTCAAAGTCATCCACCCACTATTATCTAGGAGAGTGAACACAGCTTGAACACATACTTCACGTTGGCCACTAACAATAGCATGACACACAGTACCAGTATTCTCTGAGGCAGCAGCATCAAGAACTTATAAGTTTTATTGTCTCTGCACTTCATATCTAATTAGAGGCAATTATACAACATGCATGTGTTTTAATGCATTTAAATACATAATACATTTTAATGTATAAATTTAAAGACATTAATTGATTCCTCACATTGTTAACTACTATTGACAATGTTTATTAATAGACTTTTGATAATCCAGATGCAACAAAGTCGGAATTCTTTTGCGATAATAGTTGCACCTGAAGAAATGCGACGACAATGGAAGCAGGCCACATGCAGCTGCGTCAAAGATGCTGAAAGCTAAGAACCAGATCTTGAGAGGCAAAAATTTATACAAATAGGAAGCAAATATGAGGCTGCTTCCAATAAGCTAAGAGCAGAGAACTGGATATTGCAAAATAAAAATGCCATTGAATTAGCGAAAAATGGTGCACCTAAAGAAATGGGAATATGTCCAAAAACAAGAGAGGGGAGCCCATAGAAGCTGGAGGCATAGTTATTGATGAAACTTCAACGCCATCTAACGTGGTCAACTCGACACTTAGCCCTTCAAAACAGATATTATCAATTTTTTGGAAGAATTTTTCTTTTTCGTAGGGCTTTGGCAAGTGGCTTCATGGCTTTGCGACAGGTGACTTACATTCGTTGAGAGGGATTCTGGCATCCCACAATAACTTGTGTTGACTTTTGCTGCGGCCATGTGACTTTAAAAGCACATGATTAAGTTCACAATGTCCTCGGGTCAGGACGCCGACTCATCAACCAGCAAAAAAAATTAAACCAATTGACAAGGCAGAGAAATCATATTTTATCGGAGCAGGATTCAGTTATTACAACGTCAAAAGCATTGCATGGGGAAAACAGAGCCAAGACTCCATGCATGAAATGAGCCCAATCATGCAATAAACACCGAGCAGTTGAACCATAAACATTGATCACCCGAGCATACTAACACCAACAACGTCATCAATAGGTTCGAAACGCTGCTCACAAAGCTCATTAACGATTGCTTCAGAAGTAGGGCCATGGTGGTGCCAAGATGGCATCGAATGAACTATGAATTCAGTAATGATTCTCTCATCTCAGAGGAGTTAAAGACTCGTATTTGTAAATTACACACTTCGCTTAGAAATGTAAAAACAGATGGAAGTAGTGCCACCTGCGGAATAGTATGTTTCTACGTTTGATATTGCTGTCAACAGTTTAAACACCTCCAAGAACTATAAATGCTGAGAGCAAGACTCTCGCAAAGTCATTCTCACCGGAAAAGGTAATCCAATCTTGCAGATGACATGTCTCAGCCAAGAGAATGAACTCATCAAAAGCGTTCATATCAACACACATCAGAGTGATGCCAGAACATTGACTTAATATCATGATGTTCATAACTACGTACAAGCATTACGTAAAAACTGGGATTCACTACGAAGTGCGTGTTTGAGAATTTCAATAAGTCCAGTTGAATCTGGTAGCAAGCGACCAAAATGTAATAATCTTGTGGTAACGCAAGAAAGTTCAGACCAATCATATTCCTTATCCTGTACCACGGGTCAGCTACCGACAACCAATGATGGTTTAATTGGGACCTCTGCGCAAAATACACATCCTTATGATGCTAAAAAAGCATGGAAAAATGATGGCCAAGGTAAAAGAAAAGGTCTGCAAAGGATCCAAAAGTGTTCATTGTATATCAAAGCCTTCTACAACGAACGATGCTTCCAGCTCGAACTCGTAAATATATAATGCTATAAGCAACACGAACCTAACTGCAAATAAATAACGCCGGGAAGCATGCGACAGTAAAGCAAATAAATAACCCCATGTTTGGGTAATAGCAAGCATATAAACAATAACGAGAACAGGTGATAAGAATCCATTTTGCCAAAATTCACACATAAATATGCACGTAAATGCATGAACAGTCTCTACCCTCAACTATGAGGAGCTGCATGAGGGCCTACAACAAGCCCAAAGCCAAGAAAATAACTATGAGGAGCTGCATATAGCAAGAAATTAAATCAATAATAGAGTCGAATGAATCAAATGGTTCGGATATTGATAAAGACAAAGAAGTAAAAGGGCATTAAGGTAGGAAAGAATTACTTAACTCTTATTTTAAAATTTCATTTGCATACTTAATGACAATCAAATGATTATGCATCGCTAAGCACAAAAATAAAGTATAAATAAACAAGTATATGGCATATATGTTATTTGAGACATGAATTGTCAAAAAATATAAAGATTGCCTATGGGTGATTCTCGACATCACCAAGGTACGCATTTTCGCAAATTAGTAGGATGGAAGTGTATCGATATACTGCTAAGAAAGGCAAATGTTGTTATAAATTTTCACATGTTAGAAATATTGATAATAAGCCAGAACCATAAAGATGACAACAATCGAGCTTTGATAAAAGATCATAAAGCCAAAATTAACAATTCATGAGCAAGGATAAAAGGTCATAAAGCTAATATCGACAACGAATGAGTCTGATTACTACAGATATTCAAAATGCCTTATTAGGCCAACATATCGCATAACTAAGCAAAAAAAATAAGTCTGAATACCACAGACACTCCAAGCGCCTGATTAGGCCTACATCTCGCTTGATTAGTGAAAAAATGAGTCTGAATGCCACGGACACTCAAAGCGCCTTATTAGGCCTACATCTCACTTGATTAGCGAAAAACTGAGTCCGAATACCACGGACATTCCAAGTGCCTTATTAGGCCTACATCTCGCTTGATTAGTGAAAAATTGAGTCCGAATACCACGGACATTCCAAGCGCCTTATTAGGCCTACATATCGCTCGATTAGCAAAAAAATAAGTCTGAATACTACGGACACTCAAAGTGTCTCATTAGGCCTACATATCACTCGATTAGTGAGAAAATAAGTTTGAATACCACGGACACGCAAAGTGCCTCATTAGGCCTACATATCGCTTGATTAGCGAAAAAATGAGTCATAAGAGAAAAATAGTCCAAACATTAGGACACTTTAAGTGCCTTATTGAGCCTCCATATCACTTGTTTAAAGAGAATAGTCTAAACATATCAGATGCATCAACCATCGAAAGCATAGCCTCATAAAAAATAAATATATATGCTTGCTTGTTTAGCAAGGTAAGAAATATTGGTGCCTTCAAATACCATCACTCAGAGCCTCATAACTTCTCGAACATAAATATTCGACAGTATTAGGGGGAGACTTGATAGTCTTATGTATACAAAATAAAGAACAAAAATGAACCTCTTTGATCCATAGGTTCTCCGATGCTTAAGTTAGAGAAAGTCTATTCAAGATAGATTTAATTGAGAGAATTATGAGCCTATATATAGGCATAAGAGGGACATACTTTGTCCTATTTAGATTAGTATCATGTGAGTCCTAATTCATTACCAATTAGAACTCCTTATCCTTATTGATCATTGTTTTCATATGTAGATATAAAGTCCTCTTTGGACTTTGACCATAGATATGGGGACATGATATTCTCATATTTATCACAAATATTGTATTTAAATATCACAAATCCATGTCTTGAAGGAATTCATTTTATAATCTAAAATTACCTAATCTATGTAGGTTTAGACCAAGTTAGTGCAAAACTTTATCATGAAAGAAATGAATAAGGATTGAGTTATCGCTATAAATAATTAAACTTGAGACTAAACCCAAATTCATTATTACAATATTAGTCCTAGGGCCAAGTGGATGGAATGCAATTAAAAAATAAGTTGAGTTATCTTTATAAGAGACATAAATATTTCAAGTAATGTCATCTCCATAGTTTGAGCTTAAAACTTTGTAGTTTAATGAAATCACTCTCTTCATTAGTCTACCACTTGAATGGTTACTTCTATATATTATAACTTATCAAAGGTGGTAGGTATTCTATTTTAATGTCAATTCTACACTACTAAAAAGTCAACTTCATAAAAAGATTTATATATTAGCTTGAGTGATTTGAGATTATGATAAACGAAAGTAAAATTGAATGGCACTTTATGGTCTAATTAAAGAAGACATCTAAAGCTTTAGTATATATAAGAGTCCAACCTAACAAACTATTATCAGTGCCTTAAAGTATGATAGATGGAGCATGTTCATATGGCACCATCTCCTCCGATCTTGATGTTTAACAATTGGCATCATTTATAAGACATGAAGATCTGCTATGCCTTAATGCAAGCACCACAACCACTACATCTTACTCTTCCTATCAACATAAATTCTGATATCAACCCAGATGATCCCATATATATATATATATATATATATATATATATATATATATATAAGTGAAATAAAAAAATGCCTAGTTAATTAGGATTAGCAAGAGTACTACTTTGAATGGTATAAAATACTCCTTATTGCATCATTCTCCACTATGCTATTATTAAACTTACTGATACTTATTGTTAAATGCTACCTAAATTTATTAATCCAGTGAATCGTAATGTTACTTTCTAGGAAAGAGTTTTTGGTGTTTAAATATACTTTAAGAAAAGTAAAAAAATTGAATTTGGAGAAGAGTGTCTTAAAGGTTATGAGTGGGGCATAAGCTTTATCTCCCTAGGAAAGAGATAAAGATGGTTGGTTTTTATTATCAATCATTATTTTTAGTTAGCAAAACTAAGTGACAATGATTGATAATGTCAAAGCTTTTGTTGGACATTTGCATGATCATGAGCTAATCAACCATTATTTTAACCTTAACAAGCAATTTTATCAAAATACGAAGACAAAAGTATGCTAAAGAAGGAGGCGAGTCAGCAAACCGTGCCAAGTTGGCACCCTGGGTCACTATCACGACTCAGCACGGTCGGCGCTCCGTGCCAAGTTGGCACAGGCGCGAAGAGACATGACCCTTCAAACCATGTTGCACTCTTTCAGCCATAACTCCCATAACAAAATCGAATTTAAGTGATTTAAGAGGCTGTGGAAAGCTATTTTAGAGGGATACAACTTTCATGAAGACACTTTGATTTAATTCGTTTGTATGGATTGATGAAAATGCCCTTGAAGTGACTAGTGATGTCAAAGCACATGACTCTTCATCAAAGCATAACAATCTTTCCCACACTTGAATAAAACTCAATTCAAGCCACAACAACACATGCTAAGCATACTAAATCACACCAAATCATTCATCAATACATAATTCTCAATCATTCATAATTACAATATATCATTCATTCATTAACTCATAACTAAATAACTCATTCACACATTGCATCTCATTCCAAAGTATACATTCAAAGTATGTACATTTCCATTCAACAATTTGTATCCGGCCGGACCTTTCCTCACACATACACCTTACACTTAGCCAAAACTTGGCACATTCATCACACATATATTCACATTTCAAATGGTAATGAATTGAGACTATCCGCCCAGCTCAGTCTCACTTCCTACAATTCAATCATGTGTAGCTATCCACCGGCTTATTACAACATCAGTGAAGACTATCCAACCAGCTCAGTCTTCACTCAATATATAATCTCAAACATCATTATTTACTCACCTATTTCACCTTCTTATAAAACCCAACACATCATATTCAACACAGCTCAACATAATTGAATCACAATAAGTTTTCATAACAACATTTCATACACGATCACTAATTCATTTTCACATTCATAACATTCATCATTCACAAAGATGTTATCCACCATAATCCATATATTTCCAATACACAAAAGGGGTGGAACTCATCCCATACCATATTCACTAATCCACACATTTATTCCAATTCATTTAAGAAAGTACACCAATATATATATATATATATAATAGCTTAGCATATGGATACAACATGTATTCATAGTACTTACCTTCAAAAGCTTCTACTCCAAAATGAGTCTTTCTTTTAATGGTGAGTGCTTTCCTTTCCTTTGTCACTCTCTACACAAAATCATACATCAATACAATAAGTAAATATTGCCATTCACCCTAACCTCACCAAATGCAACTAAAGTGCTCCAAGACCAATAAGACCTAGACACACACATACAAGTCCAATAAGCCTAAAATTGATACCATAGCTAGGGTTATATGTCTATAATAAATTCCAATTAGAATCACTCAATTAGGACATGTATGGAATTAATTATGGATTTAACAATCCATCTAGCCAAAACAGGACACTCACAGGAGCAACAAAATGTCTGACCTTATTGACCCTTTAAAACGACAGAATCAAATCAAACCCAAAACAAAGAAAATGTAAAGGACTCTCTGAAGTTTCTAAGGAGTCTAACCTTACATAATTTAGAGCTGTAAAGATTGAGATATTGCACAAAGAAAAAGACTGAAAAATAGAGAGGCAGAATCTGAATTTCACAAAAACTACAACTCAACCAATTCCAATCAAAACACAATTAAAGCTTACCAAAATGATGCTTCAATAAATTATTGGTCTTCTAGAGCTTATCAATCTTCTTGGTAGATAAAGAAACAAACTCAAAACTCTCTCAATCTCAACATAAATCACCCTTCTTCTTCCTACCTCAATCTCTACATATATACACATACATACACCCACAAAGCTTCACCCAATTAAAATCCTACAATTGCCCCCTCCCAAAGTCTTCCTTAATCATTACTACACCAACCATTTAAATCCATATCTATCAAATAACAACAATATAATAATACCTAATACTATAATAAAATATCACTAAATAACTACTAAGCCCCTTAATAAAAATGTCATATTGCATAAAAACCAATGATTTTCCATAATGTCAAATTAACCCCAAACTTATCTTACAATTAGGTCCTTCTCTACTAATATGCAAATTCCTACACTTAGACATATTCCACCACTGGACTCTATATGTCATCAATATATAATGCATATATAGTGCATCTAAGATGCGGGTGTTACAATTCTCCCTTCCTAATAAAAATTTCATCCCCAAAATTTAACAACTCACCACTTTTCAGAAACAAATATGGATACTTCTATTTCATCTGCTCCTCTACCTCTCAGGTTGCTTCTTTAGGTGAATGATGACTCCATTTCACCTTCACAATTGGAATCTCTTTATTCCTTAATTGCTTCACCTTCCGATCTAGAATTTCTACCGGTTCTTCCACATATGTCAATCCCTCAGATATCTCTATCTCGGGCTCTTATATCACATGACTTGGATCTGATCTATGCCACCTCAATATGGATACATGGAATACATCATGTATGGTAAACAGTTCTCTTGGCAAGGCCAATCTATAGGCCAACGGTCCCACCTTCTGTAAAATTTCATATGGTCCCATTCATCTTGGACTTAATTTTTCTTTCCTTCCAAATCTTAAAATTTCCCTCTATGGTGATACTTTCAAAAAGACTTTCTCACCAACTTGATAATCCATCTCCCAGCGGTGTCGATCTGCATAGCTTTTTTGTCGATCCTGTGCTGCTTTTAAATATTTCTTGACTACTTGAATTTTATCTATCGTTTCTTGCACTAAATCTAGACCCTCAAGTTGCCTTAAACCTTCAACATCCCAACATATTGGGATTCTACACTTTCTCCCATACAAGGCTTCATAAGGCACCATTCCAATGCTAAAATGATATCCGTTGTTGTAGGAAAACTCTAACAATGGTAAGTGGTCGTCCTAATTGCCTTTAAACTCTAAGGTACAAGCTCTCATCATATCTTCCAGTATCTGGATGGTTCTTTCTGACTGACCATCTGTTTGCGGATGAAAAGCAGTACTGAAATGAAACTTTATCCCCAAAGCTTTTTACAAACTCTCCCAGAAATAAGAAGTAAATCTCAGATCCCTGTCGGACACAATGGATAAAGGAACTCCATGTAATCTCATAATTTCTGAAATATACAAGGATGTTAACTTATCTAAAGAATCACTAGTTTGTATAGGCAAGAAATGAGCCGACTTGGTCAACCGATCACTATCACCTATACCGCATTATGCTTTCGAAATGCACGAGGTAGTCCAATCATAAAATCTATAGTGATCTTTTCCCATTTCCATTTCGGTATTGCCAAAGGACGTAGCTTCCCAGCTGGAGCTTGATGTTCTGCCTTTACTTATTGATAAGTCAAACATCTTGCAACAAACTCTGCTATATCTCTTTTTATTGCTGGCCACTAATAAAATGACTTCAAATCTTGATACAATTTAATGCTACCGGGATGCATCGCATAAGGAGCGGTATGTGCTTCATTCATTATTTGCTTCCTTAATTCACCACTATCCGAAACACACACGTGATTACCAATCATTAACATACCATTCTCTCTCATGGTAAATTGAGTATTGAGTCCTACTTCTACCTTCTCTTTCATTTTCTTCAGTAGACATTTTTTATTTGGACATCTCGAATTTGATCCTCCAATTATGGTTTAATTTGTAATGCAGCCAACAGATGGTCTACTTCAACATCTAATGAAACATTCATTGGCTGTAAAGCCACTAGTTTATCCATATCATAACCAATCAATCCAGCAGAGTACTCACTAGTTTTTCGACTTAAGGCATCCGCTACCACATTCGCCTTTCCCGGATGATATTCGATGATGCAATCATAATCCTTCAACAATTCCATCCATCTTCATTGTCTCAAGTTTAATTCCTTTTGAGTAGAAATATACTTCAAGTTTTTATGGTCGGTGAAGATAGAAAAAGTCTTTCCATACAAATAATGCCTCCAAATCTTCAAGGCATGCACAATAGCAGCCAATTCTAAGTCATGCGTCGGATAGTTCATCTCATGAGTTTGCAATTATCTAGATGCATAAGCTATCATCCTTACATTTTGTATAAGTACATAACCTAATCCTTGTCCTGAGGTATCGGTATACACTAAAAAACCTCCATCTCCAGTTGGTAATGCTAAAACAGGAGCAGTAGTGAGAGTTTTCTTCAATCTCTCAAAACTTCATTGACTAGCTTCATCCCAATGATAAGGAATATTTTTCTTCAACAAAGTTGTTAATAGTTTTGCAATAACAGAAAAATCCTTCATAGATCTTCTGTAGTAATCGGCTAAACTAAAAAACTTCTAATCTCAGTCACACTTCTAGTTGCTTCCCACTCTAAGATAGCTTTAATCTTTGACGGGTCCGGCTACACTCCTTCCTTAGACACAATGTGGCCAAGGAATGTAATTTTCTCCATCTAGAATTCACACTTACTGAATTTCGCATGCAACTGCTTCAACCGAAGTATTTGCAAAGCTATTCGGAGATGCCTCTCATGTTCTTCCTAGCTTGATGAATAAATAAGTATGTCATCTATAAATACAATAACAAACTGATTCAGATAAGATTGGAAGGTCTTATTCATCAAAGACACGAAGGCCGCCGGTGTATTGGTTAACCCAAATGGCATAACCAAAAACTCAAATTGCCCATATCGAGTTCTGAATGCTGTCTTTAGAATAACACCTTCCATTACTTGGAGTTGCCAATAACCGGATCTCAAATCAATTTTTGAAAATACTGATGCATCCTTTAACTGGTCAAGCAAATCATCAATTCTAGGCAATAGGTATTTGGTCTTTACTATGATCCTGTTCAATTGCCTGTAATCAATACACAGTCTCATGCTTCCATCTTTCTTTTTCACAAATAACATTAGTGCTCCCCAGGGTGATATACTTGGCCTAATGAACTCCTTTTCTAACAATTCTTCCAACTGCTTCTTTAATTCTTTTAACTCTAAAGGCGCCATTCTGTATGGAGCAATTGATATTGGTGCCGCTCCTGGTATAGTATCAATCTTAAAATTCACTTCTCGATGTGGTGGCAACCTTGACAACTCATCCAAAAAGACATTTGAAAATTCCCTAACAACTGGTACATCCATCAACCCCGGACTTACTTTTGATGTATCGATAATATTTGCTAAATACGCTTCACACCCATCTCTAATCAACTGAAATGTTGTTGTGGCCGAAATAAGACAAGCAGGAATAGTTTTCCTCTCCCCCATTAACACTATCTTTCTCTTTTTCGAAACCTCTAAAACTACTTCCTTTATAAAGCAATTTATAATAGCATAGTATTTAGACAACTAATCCATTCCCAAAATCACATTGAATTCTTCTAACTTGATAACTACTAAGTCTGCATGTAAAATTATATTATCCACTATTATTAAACATGATTTAACCACCCTATTCACAACTACTACACCCTCGACTGACATAGACACACATAGGTCATGCTCTAATGATTCTATAGTGTTATGGACTTTTAGTGTAAATTCATACAAAATAAAAGAGCATGTGGATCTCGGATCTATTAAAATAAAAGCATCATGGCCAAGGATGGTAAATATACCCGTCACCACGTTTGGTGCAGTTGGGGCTTCTTGCCTCATAATCGCATAAACTCTAGGTTGACTTTGAACCTGCCCCATTGTCCTTATTGGTGTCGATGTACCAACTCTATTTCCTCTCCCATGACCTCTACCTCAACTAATTTGGGGATTATTCTCTCCCGCACTGCTTTGCCCAGTTACTTGCGGCCTCTCCATATTCCTCCTTGCTAGATAATCTCTCATAAAATGTCCCGACTGACTGCAATAGTAACACATGGTCACTTGAGGTCCTAACATTCCCTTGAATGATATCGACCACATTTGTTGCATGTAGAGGATGAAACACTACCCACAGATTTACTTCTTCCCACACTCCTTTGATTAGCCGATCTTCCGCTTTCTTTACTAAAATCACTTCCTGATACTTGATTGGATCAACTGAACCCTCGTCCTCTGAAATTGTGTTACTGAAAACTAGAACCTTTAAAGGATGATCCTCCACCGTTCTACCTGAAGGAGTAAACACACCGGTAGTCCTCTTCCTTTTTGCTTCCAAAGTATTCCTTTCCATTATAGTTTCCTTCGCTCGAATTGTCGTCTCTAACAAATCTTTATAAGTCAGAGGTTTAATTACAATTCTATCCTAGATCTTAAGAGTTAAGCCTCTTTCAAACTTATCCTTTTTGAGCTCGTCGGTTGCCACTTCCTCCGGTATATATTTTGATAATCTCACAAACTGGACCTCATAGTCTGCAACTGATAATTCATCTTGCTTTAAATTGAGGAATTCAAGCTTCTTTCTGGCTTTGTACATGGGACATGTATTTATCTGTAAATTCCTTTAAGAAGTCTACCCAAGTTAAGGTTGTCAGTACATCTCCACTCCCTGGAACGGTTTCCCACCAATCAAGTGCATCTTGTTCAAATAAGGATGCCGCATAACTCACTTTCTTTTTAGTGGTGCACTCAATTCAATTTAATACCCTCTCCATGTTTCTCAACCATTCCTCTGCCACCATTGGGTCGGTGGTCCCCGTAAAAACTTTTGCTCCCTATTTTCTTATCTTCTCATAGTGATCATCTAGAGCACTATACACTAGTTTTTAGGTCACCTCCTTCATAATTTGAACAATTTCCTGCATAAATAATGGATATGCAGCTTGTGCAGGAGGGGGTTGAGGTTGTAATTGTGCAGGTGCATCTACAGAATGCATGGGTGTTTGACCATATACAGACTCAGACGACTCCTTTGGGCCGATAGGTAGAGCTTAGTGACTTCTATCCTGACATATACAACACACATTTACTATTGGTCACCTATGACTTATGCATGATATGTTATGAATGCGCATATTCTCATGTCCCAAGGGAATCTTATTCCTGCTCTGATACCACTAAATGTGATGCCTAAAATCATAACCAAACACGTGGCATAAACAAACATCACACACATGTCATAAAAAAATTTTTCCACAAAAGTACTTATGTACTTAACCATAGACATATATTCAACAATACTGACATTATTAAGCATTATACATATGCTTGTCTAGCATTAAACCCATATTTGACATATGGCTAACTAGTACACACAAAGCTATTATAAAATGCCAAATGATATGCAGGAGGAAGGTTGGTTACACCAAAACTCATTTCGGCCCACCTAAAGACTCCAATGAAAGCCTCAAGCCCTAGTATAATCAAGCCCTGAAAAAAATTCAACAGCAAAGGGGTGGTGAGCTTGTAACTCAGTAAGCAATTACGAATACAGTTGCACATATATACTAATCACATAAACAAAGAGTTGATAGAACATGATAACCAATAAAATAAATGCAAACTAAGGATTATAATATAGTCTTTCAAACCTTTACCAAGTCTGTAAATAATCACCATAAAGTTTTATTACCATTGGCACTACATCGAGTGCGTACGAGAGTTCAAAATGAAGAAGGAGCAAGTGAGCAATAAAATTTCAAACTCAATTAAAGAATCTTAATGATAAATTCAACTCAAACTCCAAATATGAAAGTTGTAGGGGACTCTTTAAAGTTTCTTTAGCATTAAACCACGCTCCATTTGGAGCTCTATAGCTCGATTTATGGTTAAAATACGAAGAAAAAAGTGCACTGAAGAAGGAGATGACTCGTCATAACTCGGCGTCGGTAACCCGAGTCACTATCACGACTCAGCACGGTCGACACACCGTGCCGAGTTGGTACAGGCATGAAGAGACATATATCGCACTCTTTCGGCCATAACTCCCTCTACAAAACTCGAACTCAAGTGATTCAAGAGGCTGTGGAAAGCTATTTCAGAGGGCTACAATTTTTATGAAGACACCTGGACTTAATTCGTTTGTATAAATTGACAAAAATACCCTTGAAGTGACTAGTGATGTTAAGGCACATGACTCTTCATCAAAGCATAACAATCCTTCCCACAGTTTAATATAACTCAATTCAAGCCACAACAACACATGTTAAGCATACTAAATCACACCAAATCATTCATCAATACATAATTCTCAATCATTCACAATTACAATGCATCATTCATTCATCAACTCTTAACTAAACAACTCATTCACACATTGCATCTCATTCCAAAGTATACATTCAAAGTATGTATATTTCCATTCAACAATTTGTATCCGGCCGGACCTTTCCTCACACATATACCTCACACTTAGCCAAAACTTGGCACATTCATCACAAACACATTCATATTTCAAATGGCCATGAAGTGAGACTATCCGCCCAACTAAGTCTCACTTCCTACAATTCAATCATGGGTAGCTATCCACCGACTCAGCTTTTCCCATATTATAACATCAGTGAAGACTATCCAACTAGCTCAGTCTTCACTCAACACACAATCTCACACATCATCATTTCCTCACATGTTTCACCTTCTTGTTAAACCCAACATATTATATTCAACATAGCTCAACATAATTGAATCACAATAAGTTTTCATAATAACATTTCATACACGATCACCAATTCATTTTCACATTCATAACATTCATCATTCACAAAGATATTATCCACCATAATCCATATATTTCTAATACATAAAAGGGGTGGAACTCATCCCATACCATATTCACCAATCCACATATTTATTCCAATTCATTTAAGGAAGTACACCAATATATATTAGTGGTGGCAAAATGGGTCATTACACATTTACCCACCCATATTGAATTGGTATGGGTAATAAATGAGTCAGTATAAAATATAAATGGGTTATAAAAATTTAACCTTTATTTAAATGGGTTAGACAAATTTGGGTATGAGTACCTAAATTTAACCCTTTTATTTATTTATAAGAAAATTACCACACATGTTCTATTTTTTATTTTATAAATAAAAATATTTTATTTTTTATTAATTACAGTTATGTCTACTCTCCTTTTCATGTGTGCTCTTTTTTTTTTCTTCTCTTTTTAAGGTTTGCTCCTTCTCCTTTTTATGTGTCTTTTTTATTTTCCCTTCTTTTTTTTTTTTTTTTTTTTTGATCTCCTCTTATTTCTTTTCCTCTTCTCTCCTTTTTTTCTTTTCTTTTT
>CATIWO010638309.1:0-27595 GCA_949673435.1 Macaranga tanarius
AAAAATTAATTAAATAATTATTTGTTAGTTTGATTAGATTATTTGTTATTGTGAAACATTTTTAATTAATTTTAGATTTAATTTTTATTTTGATTAATCTAGCTAGAATTTAATTATTGCTTATTTTTATTTTGTACTAACTTCTGTATTTTTTGTAGGTTGTTTATTATTATTATTATTTGGGAAATTTAATTTATGATTTGTGTTGCAGGCCTATACATTAGATAGCGCACGGGCTACCAAACTTAATTTTGGGCTTTAGTCTATTTAAATTGTGCTTTATTTATTTTTTATTTTATTTGCATATAAATACGGGTTGTAACTTTTTTCTCCTCTCTATTTCTTTGCATGTTTTTTTATTATGTTGTTTTGATTATCTATTTGATTGTTTATGTTGAATGGTGTAGATGTATGGATCATATCAAAATTGCATGTAATTGGACTAATTAACAACTTGGGCTAAAATTAAAATATGAAAGTTGAATGAGGCCCATTTGCATGTAATTAAAGAGATAATTAAATAATTAAAAATGATAAAACATAAAACACAAATGGAGGCCGATCGTAAGGTCGGGTGGGCCATTCAAAAGCCCATACCCAGTTTCCGAACCCAATCTCTGAGGACTGATGTTGGGCTCCCTCCGTGGGATCCAGTTGTTATAAAAGTATTTCCGGATTTCACCTGGATGGCGACTCCATTCTCCGACCTAAGCCTATCAAGATCCAAAATTATATTTTTAATAGGCCCTGAACCCGTACAGTGTTGTGATCACCGAACATTTGGACGCGCACTGAACCCCGCCGCCTACAAACTATTTTTGATATGTATGTATTTTATGTTTATAGCAATTTCAAATGTCATATTAACTTATTAGAATTGTCCACATGATACTGATGTGGCATTTGACATGGTACTAATGTGATACTAACATACTAATTTCTTATATAATGTTGTGTTGGAGTGGTGATAACGTGCCACTGAGATAGAAGCTCTTTCATCTACCACGTCATAGTGGCTAACAATATTAAGTTAATATATAATATAAAATTACAATATATTTTATTTATGAGAAAAAATTACATACTAAAATTTTTACACGTATGTTTTTTTTTTTTATACTTTTTTTTCCCTAAAAACCGAAAAAACAAAACAAAAAATCTCCACAACTTATTTTTTTGTCAAGTAGTTTGGGCCATTATTATTTGGTCTAAAATAAATTATAAGAAAAAGCCCAATACAAGTGTCACCAAATTGGATCGAGCCTATTCCGCAAAATCAAAAAATTGAAAAAACCCCGAAATTAGGGTTTATCTGCGTGCACAAAACGATCTCTCTGGTTCTCACTCTGTAAACCCTGACAGGCTAATCGAAAAGCGGAGTCACCATGGTTTGGCCTACACCTAATCTCAGCCTCACTAATCGATTTCAATTTTCATTAATTCGTGTTTATTGTTTTTGTTGATTATGTATTTTTTTTTTGGTTGATAATAGCCGCAAGGAGATTACATAGAGCTACACAGGAAGAGGCATGGGTACCGCCTCGATCACTTCGAGCGCAAGCGTAAGAAGGAGGCGCGTGAAGTTCACAAGCACTCTAAGAGAGCTCAAGAAGTATGCTGCTTTTTTCACTATTTGGTTTCTGTTATATTAATTTTCGTTTTTTTTAGAGATTTGATTTTGTTGATTAATTGGATTTTAATTTTATTATTTTTGGATTGTTACAGACATTGGGTATTAAGGGTAAAATGATTGCCAAGAAAAATTATGCTGAGAAGGCACTCATGAAGAAAACGTTAGTATCTTCTATTACTTTTCATTTTCTTAATTTTTTTTGCTTTTGATTTAGTTTAATTTTTGTATTAGCTTGTTTGGATTTTTGAAATGATGATTATTGCTGATTAATGTCCCTTTTTTTTAAGCTAGACATCAAATTTTGTTTTGATTTTAGAATTTATTTTCTTTAGGATTTAAGCTTAAGATTATTGTTGTGTTATTCCAGTAAGTGTGATTTTTCTGTATTTTTTAATCAATTGAAAAGTGGGCATTGTTTGATAATTTAGGTGTCAATCATGGATGTGATAACTCTCTGTTAAATTTCTTATCCAAATCTTGGTTTTATGGTGACTGGAGTACAGAAATGATCAATGTCAAAAGTTTATTTCAATTGTACTTGTTATTGCAACATTACTCAAAATTGAGTATGGTTTTTTAGTGGTTGCTGGTTTGCTAATATTTTGAGAGGATTTGTAATTCCCTGAATGTACAGTACACTGTACAGTAATTTGGTGTTTTGCCAAAAAATGAAGTGCAAATCGTCTTGTACCTGATTATGCTGTGATCTGCTTGCCTTGCCCTAATTACTCACTATATCGTGCAGGATAATGTCAAGTAGCTTTTAACTTGTTTGATGAATTTTTTACACCTTTAGCATCATCCTAATTGCTGAATCTTCAGTTTTTTACTTGTCTTTTTACCCTTATCTTATGGCTACAATTTGTAATTGCAGTTGCTTGAAAATTTTGTTAGCTTGTGGATATGCTGTAACGATGCATTAGAATTTAGGACATGTGATGGTAGTTTTTGGTAGTAATATATCTATCATGCTTATCAACAATTTCTGACCCTGGAGCTTATCATAATTTTTTCTATTGTCAATAGCTTGGCCATGCATGAAGAATCAACATCTAGGCGCAAAGTGGATGATGAAGTTCAGGAAGGCGCTGTTCCTGCCTATCTGCTAGATCGTGAAAACACAACACGAGCAAAGGTTAATTGTTGATGTGTGTTTGGTTACAATGAGTCTTTTTTATGCATCATTTCCAGGCGCATGCTCATATACTTGCATCTCTGAATGTATATGTGATGTGCAGATCTTGAGCAACACAGTAAAGCAAAAGAGGAAAGAAAAGGCTGGGAAATGGGAGGTCCCGCTACCCAAGGTATGTCTTCACAATTTAGAACATCTCTTTTTGTGATATTCCTTTATTTATATCCTTTCTACCGTATTTTCAATTCAATTGCTTATGTATTTGTATTAATGATCGATGGTGTTGAACTATTCTTCTACCTTCTTCAGGTTAGGCCTGTTGCGGAAGATGAAATGTTTAAAGTGATTAGATCTGGCAAGCGAAAGAGTAAGCATTTTGCTAGCTGTTTTTGATTTGATGAGAAGTGTTGCTCTTGTTGTTGGTCCTCACAATATATTGTATAACATTTTTGCAGCCAAGCAGTGGAAGAGGATGGTCACCAAAGTAACATTTGTTGGACCAGGATTTACAAGAAAGCCTCCAAAGTATGAGCGATTTATCCGTCCTTCAGGATTGCGTTTTAAAAAGGCCCATGTGACACACCCTGAATTAAAATGTACCTTCAATCTTGAGATCATTGGAGTGAAGAAAAACCCCAATGGTCCAATGTACACATCTCTTGGTGTTATAACCAAAGGAAGTATTATTGAGGTAACAGATACTCACCTGTTGTTTAATAGTATACTAAAATGTATTTAGAATTCCGATTTCTATCATCTGGGTTACAAACTGTCTCTGAATTTCAGGTGAATGTCAGTGAATTAGGTCTTGTCACACCAGCTGGCAAAGTTGTATGGGGTGAGTCTACCCTTCATCATTAGTGAAGAGTGAAGACCCATAACCTTTTCCTTCTTTTGACTGCTTTTGTTTGTTTTGTGATGCAGGGAAATATGCTCAAGTAACAAATAATCCGGAGAATGATGGCTGTATAAATGCTGTTCTTCTGGTCTAGGGGACGAGTAACCAAGAAGATATGAATCAATGTGGATTCTGGATTCCCAACTGTTCTATTTACTGTTATCAGAGTCTGCCTCATTGCGATTGGGTTGATTTTTTTTTTCTTTTTGTGCCCCTGGATCTGTGTTAGAAGTGTTTTGTCACATGGAATCTCTTTATGAATATATCAATTTTGTCTATGTTTGCCAAGTATTTGTTTTGTGGGATGGTGCGAGGCAATTTAGGCAATTGTACAACGGTTGTTTTCCAAATCCCCAGCTGCTTTTTGAGATCGTGTTGATTTTTGTCTCTTCGCAAAAGCATGGTAGTCATTGCCATATATGCTAATACTCAATTAAAGAGAAAACCATATTTTCATATAAAAATTTATGAACTTTAAAACATCTAATAATATTACCGAGTGTGTTTATGTCAAGGATTGGAAGCTGAATCACATTATGCACGCAAACCAACAAAACCAGTTTAATAATGTTGATACGCTTCACAGCTGGCCCATTGCCATCTGCTGAGTTAAACCCAGCACAGAACACATTATCCTAAGTTCAAATGCAAACGATGACAAGACATAAATAAAAGAGCCATCTGCTGAGTTAGACCCAGCACCGAACACATTATCCTAAGTTCAAATGCAAACGATGACAAGACATGAATAAAAGATGCAACTCATTGGCTGGAAATCATAGTCCAGACCAATTGTTGACAAAGAACAAAGATTAACTTCAAATAGTTATTAAGCATCAAACTAGCGGGTCTCTTGGATTGAAGCAGCTAAAGTTTGAGCTTCAATCACTTGGAGTGTGCTAGCAAGCCTTCTTGTCAGATTCTCCACTGAGACCTTCACTACATCCTTCCTCATGCCGATATCAGTAGCATATCTGCTAACGCAGTAAACTCCGGCAGCTGTTACTGCCATCCCATAAACATTGGTTGTGACAAGACGCAATGGTGTAGATAGAACAGCTGCAAGGGGGCCCCCTATAATAGATGCTGCTTGGCCGCTCTGACCCATTGTTCCTTGATCCACCACAAGCAATCCAGTTTTGCAATATATGGCGAAATCTTCACAGTTGTTCTTAAATAAATTGTAACATCCAAAGCCATTCTCAAGCAGGTACTTTGCTCGATGGACAACGATATCATTTAGATCTGAGGCTGCAAGGGTACAAGTTCCACCACGTGCTTTTGCAAGAAAGAGAGCAGGATGGACATCATACTCGAAGCGATATAAGACACCACCAGCAAGGAAGCAGTTCAGGCATGAGAGTACAACCCCATGTCCCCCTTCTTGCATAGTGCATTCCGGGCATGGCTCATGAGATTTAGTGGGTGCTGAGCTAACCAAGACGAGATCCAGCACTGTCCCTGTTCCTACTTCTTGGCCGCGTCTGGTAAAATGAATTACTTTATCATCCCCAATATAGATTCCTAATATGCTCAGATGTAAAAGAAAAGAAACAGAAAAATGAGAAACAGATTTTAAAATGCATTCATAATGATAGTTAATGTTCCCAAGTTCCCATAAAAAATTATCATAGTCAATGCTCAATATAAGAGAATTCTTACTTTCTTATTAAAAGAAAATCAGAATATAAGACGTACAATTTCAGGGATGGCAAAGGAAAACCACAACAATTTTAGGCACACAAGTAATGGCTAGAAATGACCTCTACTTATCTGACTGTGCAGGCATGGCATTATTACATAAATGGACTAACACTTCACATGACGATCAATACCATCATATGTAGTCACCTTGTCAAGCAATGGGGTGAAGAGTTGGAAAGAATTTCTTAAACTTAATCAACTGATCCATTATTATTCCAACCTCCAGGCCCAAACAATTGTTACACATTCTACACTATCAACGTGCTGAGCACAGTACATGACAACTAGAATGACCATAAGGTATGCTTAGGAGGGGGAAAAACAGAAGGACGACGGGATCTGTGACGCAAAAATTTGTTTTTTTGCCATGAGTCCCGTGTCCAACTTCCAATTCATTTCCCTCCCCAAACAGAGTATGCAATTCTGAAGGGCAGAGGCAACAATGTTGATGTAGTAAAAGCAGCAAGGGAAGTCAGAAAATGCAATTATATTACTGTAACGACTGAATCATCAATAGCATATATTTTCATACCAGAATAACACCAGTGCCAAACTAAACTAATACAATATCAAATTTTTAATAAAACATTTTGAAACCTTCCATGTTAAACAATTGAACACATTTTCACAGAGGAACTACAAAAGTAAAGACCTTTAATAAATTTTTCATTATAATTCCTCCAAGTACACAAAACCCAAGATCACAATTTCGATTTTAATCCCAAAAATAAAAATGTGGCTACTGGGCATATCACATCACTTCAACTACAAATACATCATACTGATAATAAAACAATATATATTGAATATAAAAAAAAAAAAAAAGAAGGTACCGTGATGTGCATATATATATGCAGCCCTCCATGAATATATATGATCCCCTGGCTTCAAGCTCTCCCTGATGATCCTGTAACCACAATTTTTTTTTTAAAAAAGTTATGAAATTGAAAAAAAATAATTTGTGCAAGTGGGTAGAAATAAAAAAAATTGAAAAAAATTAATTACCTGTTAGAAAGCAGTCCCATTCCCTTTCTCTTGCTATCTGTGATTTTTTTTTTTTTTTTGTTTGGGGGGGGGTGGGGTGGGGTGGTGTCTTCTTCTTCTCTTGATATTGAAGGAATCTGATTCCCAGTATAGAAAGCAGAGCAGACAGAAGGGAAAATGAGAAAGGTGTAAAAGAATTAAAAAAAAAAAAAAAAGTGTCGTAAAAGGCTGTGTTTTTATTTTTAGACGAAATGACGATCTGGCCCTTTACCTTGACATTAAAAAAACTTTTTGGGATAATTACATTAAAAACCCCAACCTTTTATAATCTTTTCAAATTAAACACTAATCAATTTTTTCTTACAAAAGTAACCATCAACTATAAAATTTTTACAAATAATGCCATTTGTCTGCTTTATTTAACAGAAAGCTGATGTGTCAGTCACTTTTTAGTCTGTCTCAGTTGAGTGGAGCCCTACAATTGCTTATTGCTTTGAAGTAATATATATATATTTTTTTTTATGTTTGGACAGCCTAAGAACACTCAAGGTTTAGAATTTTTTGATTTTTCAGTCAGAAAAAAATTATTTGGATAGTCTAACAGTTTAGAATTTTATTTTAAAATAATTGAAAAAAATTAGTGGATTGTCCAGTCAGCAATCCAATAAGCAATTGTGGGCTTCACTCAATTGAGGCAGACCAAAAAGTGACTGTCCGTTAACTAAAACTGATGGATAGTATTATTTGCAAGATTTTTATAGTTGGTGGTTACTTTTGTAAGAAAAAATTAATTATAATTTAATTTGAAATAGTTATAAAAGATTGGAGTTTTTTGTATAGTTTTTTCAAACTTTTTTTTTTGGTCAATAGAAATTAAAAAACTTAGCTGTTAAGATAATGGACAAAATCTCAAATTGACGCCTCAATGTGAAGGGTACCATTTTCATATGTTATTATATTTTAAACTTTTCCTGTTGTATTTTATTTTATGTAAACCATATTCTTTCTAATATTTTTTTTTTTTAATTTTTTTCAAAATTAACCTTGTGTGTTTTTCATTTTTACGGTGTCTTTCTACTTTTTCTTTTTTTTTTTTATACAATCTTCTTCTTCCTTTCTTCCTTTTCTTCCAAATCCATCAATATTTTCATCTTTCTTTCAAACTCATCACTAACCATAACAAGATTTACAAAATTAATCCCACCAATAATGAACTTTCTAGCAGCAAAGAAAACTCAAATGACTTTATCGATATTTTTTTTCTTTATCTTTTCCTAATTTGGTTTTTGAATTTGTGTTTCTGATGTTATGAGTGTTGATAGATTTTTGTCAATTCAGGGCTCTTATTATTTTAATGAGTGGGCGTCAATTTTTTTTTTTTGGTTATTGGCACTTAAGTGATTCTTGAATTCTATTTTTTCTCTTTTTTTTTTTGAATTTGTGTTTCTAGTGCTATGTGTGTTGACAAATTTTTGGCAATTCATGGATTCTTATTGATTTGGTGAGTGTGTATTGTGATTTTTTTTTTTTGCTGAATGGCTGTTGTTGAGTTATTTTCGATGTTTTATGGTTGTTTGAAGGGTTGTTATGATGTTGCATAAAATATGACTAAAGTATTGTCAGGTTGTTTGTCAATATTATTTGCTTGTTTTGAGTTTTTTTTATGACTCTATTTTTAATTATTTTATTTTTTAAAATATTAAAAAAAATTAATAAATGAGCGAGTTAAAATTTTTAAAAGTAAAATATATGATTTTTTTACTAAATAAATTGAATGAAACCTCTCATGTGGTGGTGATGTTTATATTTTATAAAATAGAACCAAAATAAAACTATTCAAATGGATTATTCTCAGGTTGTTGTTGAGTATTTTTTGATTTTTTGTTGTTGTTATGTTATTTTAAAATTGTTTGTTCATAAGTTTTATTTGTTTTGATTTTTTTATGACCTTATTTTTTATTATTTTATTTTTTAAAATATTTCAAAATTTTAAGTACATGATATGTAATACCCGCCCTTTTTCATACGTATTTATGATATATGTATCGCATGTTATGCCTATTAGATAGTGGACCTTATTTAAGTTTAAGATTGTGCTTGTCTTGTAGAGAGGGACTAGATTGTAAGAAAGCTCGGAGTAAATTATCACAATAGAAAGTTTGGAGCTATTGTGAATTTATGCCATCTCATTGAGGAGTTAGTGAGTAATTGAGGAGATATTTGGTATATTATTAAGAGTATTATTATATTAGTTATTTGGTGATAAATATGTATTTATTAGTTAGTTGAGTATTTAATTAGGAGTCTTTAGGGGTTTGGCAAATGGTAGAGTTTGATTGGTTGGTGTGTGTATGTGTATATGTGGGTGTATGTGTGTATGTTATGTGTATAGAATGGGAGGAAGAAGAGAGTTATTAAGTGATTTTTTGAGAGTGTGTGATCTTGTTCAAGTGATCAATCCATAGCTTTAGGAAGCATTAGAAGGTCTTATATTCAATTAAAGCTTAATTGGTAAGTTCTATTTATGTTTTGGATTGAATTTAATTGAGTTTTAATTTTGGGAATTTCAGGAATTTCAGGTTTTGTATACCCTGTTCTTCAGTCCTTATTTTCTAATCATAGCTTGAGTTATAAAGTTCTGATTTGAGCATGGTTAGAGGATTTAGAAACTTCAGAGAGTCCTTTAAAATATTTATGCTTTGTGCTTAAACTGAATCAGCTGTTTAGAGGGTCGAATAAGGCCAGACATTGTATTGCTCATGCTGATGCCTTGTTCTACCCGAATGGACTTAAAAATCCATAATTAATTCTCTACATATGATAATTATATGATTTTAATTGGAAATGAAAGTAGACTTGTATATGTAGAGTTTGTATGAATTTGATGATTATTGGTTATGTCTATAATTTTTAAGAGCATCATGAACTTTATGTATTAAATATAACAGCAGTAGTATATAGGTTAGTTTGTGAATTTTCTAGTGTGTTGGTTATATAGTGATATCTAGAGTTTTAGAACTCCAAATTGAGCAAGTTTAATGTTCAAGAAACTTTAAGGAGTCCTCTATAACTTTTGTGTTTTGAGTTTCAGCTGAAATTATTGTTAAGCTTGTCTAATAGAGACAAACATTTTACTGCTCACAGTGAATGCCCTGTTTTACCCGATTTTAATCAAAAAGCCATAATAAATCTCATACATGTCCGAATTGAGTGCTTCTAATTAGAATTGGAAGTATACTCATATTATTAGTTTTAATATTATTTTCATGGTCATTGGACTTGTGTGTGAATTATTTGGATACATTGAATCTTGAGTTTTAAAGTGCCTCTAGTACATTTGGGTGCAAGAGTCATGATATGTGGTTATGTATAGGACTTGATAAAGGGAAGGAAGGCACTCCTAATTAGAAAAAAGACCCTTTTTGAAGTTGGGAGTAATTAGAGATAAGTAATTACTTACTTATGTACATATATAGGCTAAACTCTATTGTGTATAATTGTATTTTCACTTACTAAAGATAAATGATTTATGAATTAATGATCGTGGATGAAATGTTAAGATGATGATTTATTGTGATACAATTATGTTGAGTTGTGTTGATTATGATGTGGAATGAATTTCTACCTTGTGGTGTATTGATAATGTGAGGATTGGTTGCCAAATGATGATGTTGGCAAATGATGATATGTGTGTATTATGGCATATCGTTGGTATATAATTGGTTTACTTTTGGTATATGAGCGGTATATTTTTCATTTATAATTGTATTTATTGAATGCTATGAATGTGAGCATGGATGAAATGTTGATGAGTTATTGATGATGACTTATTGAGATGCAATTGCATGAAAATATTATTATGTTATATTGGTTATGTTGTGTTTCACTTAAAGGTGAAATATGTGAGGAATGTAAGGATGTGTGATTGTAAGATGGGCAAGTTGAGCTGGGCGTATAGCTACCCATATGAGAAGTAAAACTGAGCCGGGAGGATAGTTTCACTAAATGGCCATTTAATTGATATTAAAATTGTAAGGAATATAGCCAATAAGGCTAAGTGTGAGGTTATTATGTGAGGGTGAATCTAGCCAGATAATGAATAGTGAGAATGAAATATGAATGTATGAATTCTTAAAATATTGTGAATTTGGTTATGAGTACCAAATATATTGTTGAATGTGATTATGTGGATACTAATGGGTGTGGTGATTCACACGTGCTGTGAGTTTATACTTTTAAATAAGATAATATATGAATGGGTGATGAAGTTAATAAAATTGTGAATATAAATACTTCAAGCTTGTGTTTGATTGTGAATCAGGTGTTGGTGAATAAATTTATGATGTGTGGTATATTTATAAGGTGTTTTTAAGCTTGATTTGAGTTGTGTTCAAGTATGGAATGGATTGCAGTACATTTGGATGGCCAAAAGAGTGTTTTGGCCAAGGTTGGGCTGCTCACGGGTTGCTCACAACCGTGAGGAAACAACCATGAGCAACCCAGCCTTCTTGAAATAGTTGTTGGCTATTACTTGGCTACTCACGGTCTGGCTCGCGACTATGAGGAGGCTGCTCACAGTCGTGACGTGAGGAGCCCGGGTGATTTGATGCTTCCTTCTTCATTTGGACTTGCTTATGCACTTAAAGTAGTGCTATCCATATGGAAACTTCATAATAACTATATGTAGGCTTATTAGAGGATTGAGCAACTATTTATTTACTTTGAGAATGTATTTTATATGTGGATTTTTATATCAAATCAATTTATTTCTTATGAGTTAGCTATATGAGTACAAATGTATTAGTAGTTGCTTATTGAGTTACAAGCTCAACCCTTTGCATTGAAATTTTTCAGGACTCGATTAGACTAAAAGTGTGAAGCTTGCATTAATGTCTTAGGTGGGCCGGAACGAGTTTGATGCAACCAACCTTCATCCTACATATCATATTGGCATATTTATATGATGTTGTGTAAATGTTTGTCATATGTTAATATATATGAATTGTTAAACAAAGTATACTCATATGAGTATTCGTATATTACAATGAGTACATTTGAGGTAAAATTTTATTATGCCACATCATATGGTGGATTATTGCTATATGTATGGTAGTGATTGTAGGCGTCATATTTTGTGGTATTAAAGCGGGGATTAGATTCCCTCGAGGATATGAAATATGATGCATTCATGACGTATCATGCATAAGTCATTGATAACATCTAGATGAGGTGCATTGCATATGTCAAGATGGAAGGATACCAAGCTCAACCCATCGGCCCAAATAAGTTACTAGAATTAATTTATAGACAAATACATATACATGCTTTATATGAGCCTGAATAAATTTTCTATTTATAAATCCTCCATAGATGCATATTCTTGTTTATTAAAGAATTGATCAAATGGGTGAAAGCTATGAATCAAAGGCAAGTAAATAGCACTGTTGACAAAAATTATGAGAAGATAAAAGAGCAAAGTGTAAAGGTTTTCATGGGTACTGATGAAACCATATTGGCAATTCTAAGTGATGTGGGATGTGGAACTATAAATAGAAGTATAATTGTGAACATGGAAAATGTTGATTATAAGTGCATTTATGAGGATATATATATGATTCTTTATTTGTAAAAGTGGATACTAAAGGAAATGTTGTGATCATGAGATATGGATTTGTGAAATTTGGATACATGTGTTTGTGTGAGTGCTTGTATGTATTCTTTTATTTAAAGATTGATGGTTGTGAGAATTAAAGAAGATGATTATAAGTATGAATGCTTAACTCTATATATGTGTGTGTGTGTGTGTATGTATATGTGAGTGTGTGATGAAGATATCAAATGGTGTATTGATATGTATGTGTCTTGATTTTATGTTAGTGATTGAGTTGTGAAGCATGAAATGCTATTGAGGTTATGGATATATGAAAATGATAATTAAAACTTGTGGTTGATTGAATATCATGCATTTATGAATAAGTTTGTGAAGTTGGGAATGTTTTTGAGGTGTTTTCAAGTTAGCTATAAGCCTTGCTTGGAAGTGGGAAGAGTTACATTGATTAAAGGTAGGTAAAAGTGAGTTTTGGTAAGTTTATGGCTCCTCACGACCGTGAGAAAGCAACCGTGAGCACCCCAAGCCATTTTGAACAGTGGACAACCTTCTCCTCTTATACACTGCACACTATTATCTCTATATTTTTACTATAACTCGAGCTATAGAGCTCCAATTGGAGCAAGGATTGATGCTGGAAAAACTTTGAAGAGTCTTTTACAACTTTCATGTTTTGAGTTTGAATTGAATCTATCATTACAGTGGTCTAGTAGAGATTGACATTGTCATGTTCCCAATTACCACATACCATAAATGTGGCATAGGATTTTTTTTTTTTATAAAGCATGTGAAATACATGTACATCCACTCACATATAATTTCTCATGTAATTTACAATTTCTACCTAATATCATTCTTATTATTCATGGCTATAACATATTCATAATATCAATATAACATGCTATATATTTTATGCAAATGAGGATGCTGTCTAACTGCACTAAGCTCGCCTCTGGCCCAGCTGAGGTCACTAACAAATGCAACTCCGAGATTTATCTAACTATATCCTGAAACATATAAATGCAAGGGAATGAGTTTAATACTCAGTAAGTAGTTACAAGAACAAATCCATATGTTAACTTTTCAATAACTAATTAAGGAGAAACATATAATATAATTACACACCCAGTGTGTATTAAACTGAGATACACATAACCAAAACCAATATTATGAAAGTAAAACCAATTCAGAACTAAATATGGTCCAAAAACATCTTTGGCCTGCGCTAGAAGACTGGCGCTCGTCGCCAGTGGTCATCTGCTTCAGAGGATTGGCGATCGCTAGTAACCTATTCTGCCAGTAATGACTGGCGATCGCTAGTAGCTAGTTTCAGCCATTGTACCAAATTGGACTAAATTTCCACTCATTTCACCTAATAATCTAATTACATTCACAATCACAATACTATATCAGTAATACTTACTTCTCTAAAACTCAATCTTGAGTGTCTCAATTATACCGTATTACATCATTTCAAAAAATTCACAAACATAATCCTCACAATTAATATATATGGAAATATAAGATAACAATGCATATATTTCATCATTCTCACAATATTATTTATAACACCACGCCACATCAAATGGCTAGCACAATTCCTATAATTAGGCATCATTTACATTTCAATAACCCTTCATAAATTCACCACATGTTCCATCACAAGTCTCAATATTAACATATCACACTTTTTACCATATCAATTGGCTTATACAAATCAAACATAATCAAATGACAATATTTATATAAGAATCAATTTATGTATAGGAACTATATTAATATGCACTTACTACCAACACTTTTCAATCAATTTATAATTATTAGTCTTACTATTCAAACTTATCGACATACTCAACAATTTATATATGTCGACGGTCACTTAGCCAATCAACATAATCAATAATTCCCGTATGTCGACGGTCACTTAGCCAATCGACATAATCAATAATTCACGTATGTCGACGGTCACTTAGCCAATTGACATACTCAACAATTCATATATGTCAACGATCACTTAGCCACTTGACACATTACATTTCACACTATCGACGGTCACTTAGCCAATCGACTTAATCACATTTAACATAGTCGATGGTTACTTAGCCAATCGGCAAGTTAATCACCCATCATATCTACATTTACTCACAAATATAACATCATTTATACCCAATAGGCCAACTTAAGTTCACAATACATACACATTTACAATCATAAACTCAATATTATCACATTTTATGTTTACTACGTTCAATCATATACTTTATAATAAGGTCATCAACATAGACTACATAACAAATACATCAACCCCACACTAATATGCAATTATTGATCATATTGTAACATACCATAGTCTTATCACAACTCAATATTCATAATTCATCTATAAGCATTTCCTTTTAATGCTAGTACATGTTCCAAACCAAGTCCACCATATATTTACTTAGTATATCTCACAAGTATTATTATTCACATAAAACTCTTAATTTATCAATTACAAAAATAAGATTAATGTTTAATTGACAATACTACATAGCCTTATATCTCATTCATTATATAACAATAACTACTTACCTCAAGTATTTCAACCCTTTCTAAAGCAAAATTCCCTTAGTGAGTAGTGTCTTCAATATCCTTATCAATGCCTACACACAATCTTCTATCAATTCATATAGTAATCAAGATACTTGCATTCAACTCAATAAAATGTAACTAAGTGCAACCCCATATTCTAGATTCAAAGTGTCTAAATAATTTATACACAAGTCTAAAAATTATAAAAATATTATTGAAGCTAGTCATATGAGTCTACTTTAAATTCAAATTAGAATTTCTTAATTTGGACATGTATGGAATTAATTATGGATTTTAGAATAAATTCGCACAGAACAAAGTCCACATCAGGAGCACAAAAATGTAGAGCTGTGCTAGTCAGTCCTAACAGCAGAATCTGCTCTAGCTCAAAACATAAGAGTTATAGTATACTCTTTGAATTTTTCAAGCATCACTCAAATTAGAGGTCTACAACTCAAGATATGAAGAAAATAATGGGACTGATGCATGAAAAAAATAGGACACGAAATTCACAACAACTAACCCTAATTCAATTAACCAAAATAAACACAAAGCTTACCAAATAATGCTCCCACAAGCTTATGGATCTTTTAAAACTCCTTAATTTGATGTTAGATGAGAAGAGAAAAATCAAAACCCCCAAAGCCTCTCAAGTCCCTCTTCTTCTTCCTCTCTACACCCTTTCTAACACATATAATAATAATATACTCATAAATAATTACACCAATCAAAATGCTCCATTTGCCCATTCTAAGTCTCTTTCTCCATAATTACATATTATCATATATCTTAATAATAATAATAATAATAATAATAATAATTACTAACAAATATCTCTACACTAACTCTTAATAAAATAATAAATAAATATCACCAAATCTCTATACCCCCTTAATGAACTAAGACAATTGCTTAATACCCCACAACTTTTTATTTTGACAAAAAATTCCAAAACTTCTTAACAAATATGCCCCTCTTCACCAATATGCACATCTTCACACTAAAATATAATCTAATATTAAACTCTATATGTTATGACAATATAATGTATGAACAGTGTATATAAGATGCGGGTATTACAGACATTTTATTACTCACTCCAATTATTTTGCATGACCTTTTAGTATTCAAAAATTTATAATTAATTTCATACACTTCTAAATTATATAATTCCATTTAGGAATAAAATTAGACTAAAAAATATAGACTTTTTATAATTATTATAGCTTTGGGATATGTCTACAATTTATGAGAATATTTTAAATCAAGGTCTTGAATTTACTTATAGCAGACTCCATGTAGTGAGTGTATTTATACCATCCTCATTACATTTTGTAATAACATTATATGCACAATTGTATTCATATGAGTAATGTATGAGTTGAGTAGTGGACAATGTATGTGTACAAGAGTATATATTATACATATACTATTTAAGAAAACTTTTCTTAAAATTTATACATTGGTAACTCTGGATAGCAGAATATTCTACTACCAAGACGACATTCAGAATTTGGTATGAATTTCTGATATGTCTTTGGGAGTGATTAATACATTAGATATGAGTATGATATTTATAAACAAGACTTTTCAATGGTATTTGAATTAGTTGTGAGTGTTTTATTTGATAATACTTTTATTTATAGAATAAAGAAGAATATGACCAATATTTCTAAATAGTCACAGGGGAAGATAGTTGTATGATATTTAGTAAAAATAAATTGAGAGTGAGAAAATTACCTTCATTAAGAAGAAAATGATGAAAGAAAATGGATTAAAGTTTGTTAGCAAAGTTATGGAAATTATGTGATTCATATCAAGGTTTTAAAACAAAGGATAAAATATGTATGAATACAAGAGGAAGAGCAACAGTCTGTATATTCAGACAGTCATGATCGTGTGAGGAGACTTCTTCGACTTATGATCTAGAGCTTTTTGTTATTAGCTAAATTTAAGAGAGTTGAAAAATATTAATTATAGAAATTGAAGCGCATTTTCAGTTAGAAAGAATTGAGCCAAAGTAACAAAGTGTCATGAATTTCAAATTCTTGATTAGTGGTCAACAAGAAAAGTAAGATGGAAAAATTGATGTATAGAAACAGAATATCAATCTTTGTAAAAGTTACAACCACCAACGGTATTAAAATAGACTCATAGTGCTAATTCCTATAGGAAATCATAGTTATAAGAGTTGTGTACATGATTTTATTATAAATCGAATTATGGATGATGGATTAAATTAGATAAATTAGAGCGTAAGTGAGATGCATTGTATATGTATTTGGTGTATGGTCATATGTAGGAGCTATAAAGAGTAAGGAAGATATAAACAACTAGAAGAACTCTCACTTGTTGAAGTGGAAAGTATTTTGGTAAGCACTTACTAATAAAATGTATATATTTTAGTTTCTTTTATATGTTGTGAATTTAATAGTAAATGTGTGCTTATTTGAATAATTAAGCAAGTAATATGAATCATTAAATATGCATACAGTGAGATGTATGATTGGATATGCAATAGAATATGGTGAAAGATATTATTATCTTTTGACGAGAAATGATATGAAATGATTGTATTATGGATTGTGAATTATCGTGAATATTATATTCGTGTATAATGAATGTTATAAATATGAGAAGTGAAGAATTATGTGGGAAATATACCAAATGTGGCTTTATGTGAGGTGAGGGTATGAAAATAGTTTTGATCGGATATTGAGCAATGAGATGGGAACGTGAATGTATACATTCTTATATTTATGTGAATTATTACAAAATACTATCCCTATTGTTGAGATGAAATGAAAATGTACATATTTAGATATATATATATATATATAATCCTTTATATGTGAGTTGATTGTGAATACTAAACGTATAATAAAAAGTGACTATATGAATATTAAATGATGTGTTGATATAGATATACTTTGAGCTTGTATTTGTGAATGAATTGATAATGTTAAGTATATCTTTGAGGTGCCTCTGAGTTGCTTTGAGCCTCATTTGAGTATGAGAAGTTATATGGCTTTGAAAAGGTTAAATAGGGAATTTTAAGAATTTGAAGGAAAGGAAAATTTAGTCCAACATATGTGGGACAGTATGTACTTGTAGTATGATGGATAACTGAGCCCAATTGAGATTATTTGTAGAAGTGTAGTTATTTTTATTATAGAATTGACCCTACTATAATAGGGAGATGTCTATATTTTAGGGGAGGTTCTGTCAAAATTTTGGTAGATTCCTAGTAAATTGTGCTTTTGTCGTTAGGTTCTTATGATAAAGCCTAGTGTGCAATGAATGAGTTATGATCTATGGGTTGTGTTATGAAATGTTGATTATGGTATGGGTATGCTACAAGTGGATTACTAATTTAATACCATGTAAGATTAAATTATGCATTATGAATGTCTATGATAAGCAGTTGAGGAATAAAAAGAATCCAATAGCAAAAGTGAAGTGGAGTCACCATTCACCTAAAGAAGCAATATGGTGGGTAGAGGAGCTAATGAAGCAAAAATATCCATGCTTGTTTTCTGTAAGTGGTGAATAGTAAATTTTGAGGATGAAATTTTCTTAAAGAGGAGAGAAATATAACACCCGCCCTTTTTCATACATTTTTATGACGTATGTATCACATGTTATGCCTATTAGATAGTAGACCTTATTTAAGTTTAAGATTGTGCTTGTGTTGTAGAGATGGACTAGATTGTAAGAAAGTTCGGAGTGAATTGTCACAATAGAAAGTTTGGGGCTATTGTGAATTTATGCCATCTCATTAAAGAGTTAGTGAGTAATTGAGGAGATATTAGGTATATTATTAAGAGTATTATTATATTAGTTATTTGGTGATAAATATGTATTTATTAGTTGGTTAAGTATTTAATTAGGAGTCTTTAGGGGTTTGGCAAATGGTGGAGTTTGATTGGTTGGTGTGTGTATGTGTATATGTGGGTGTATGTGTTTGTGTTATGTGTAAAGAATGGTAGGAAGAAGAAGAGAGTTCTTGAGTGATTTTTGGAGAGTGTGTGATCTAGTTCAAGTGATCAATCTATAGCTTTGGGAAGCATTAAAAGGTCCTATATTTAATTGGAGCTTAATTGGTAAGTTCTACTTGTGTTTTGGATTGAATTTAATTGAGTTTTAATTTTGAGAATTTCGAGTTCTGTATACCCTATTCTTCAGTCCTCTTATTCTGATCATAACTTGAGTTATAAAGTTCTAATTTGAGCATGGTTAAAGGCTCTGAAAACTTCAGATTGTCCTCTAAAATATTTATGTTTTATGCTTAAACTAAATATGCTGTTTAGAGGGTCGAATAAGTCCAGACATTGTATTGCTCATGCTGATGTCCTGTTCTACCTAAATGGACTTAAAAATCCATAATTAATTTTCTATTTGTGCTAATTGTATGATTTCAGTTGAGAATGAAAGTAGACTTGTATATGTAGAGTTTGTATGAATTTGGTGATTATTAGATATGTATATAATTTTTAAAAGCATTATGAACTTCATGTATCAAACATGACAGCAGTAGTATATAGGTTGGATTGTGAAATTTCTAGTGTATTTATTATATGGTGATATCTAGAGTTTTAGAACTCCAAATTGAGCAAGCAAAGTTTAATGCTTTGAAAACTTTAAGGAGTCCTCTATAACTTTCGTGTTTTGAGTTTTAGTTGAAATTATTGTTAAACTTGTGTAATAGGGCCAAATATTTTACTGCTCATAGTGAGTGCCCTGTTTTGCCCAATTTTAATAAAAAAAGCCATAATAAATTTCATATATATCCGAATTGAGTGCTTCCAATGGGAATTAAAAGTAGACTGATATTACTAGTTTCAGTATTTTTTCATGGTCATTAAACTTATGAGTGAATTATTTGGATACATTGAATCTTGAGCTTTAAAATGCATCTAGTATATTTGGGTGCAAGAGTCATGGTTGTTATGTGAGATTGATATGTGGTTATGTATAGGATTTGATAAAGGGAAGGAATACACTCTTAATTAGAAGAAAGACCTTTTTTGAAGTTTAGAGCAATTGGAGGTAAGTAATTACTTACTTATGTATAATTGTGTTTTCACTTACTAAAGATAAATGATTTATGAATTAATGATTGTGGATGAAATGTTAAGATGATGATTTATTATGATATTATGTTGATTATGATATAGAATGAATTTCTACCTTGTGGTGCATTGATGATGTGAGGATTGGTTGCCAAATGGTGATGTGTGTGTATTGTGGCATATCATTGGTATATAATTGGTTTACTTTTGGTATATGAGCGGTATATTTTCCGTTTATAATTGTGTTTGTTGAATGCTATAAAAGTGAGCATGGATGAAACAGTGGCGAATTATTAATGATGACTTATTGAGATGCAATTGCATGAAAATATTATTGTGTTATATTGGTTGTATTGTGTTTCACTTTAAGGTGAAATATGTGAGGAATGTGAGGATGTGTAATTGTGAGATGGGCAAGTTGAGCCATGCATATAGCTACCCATGTGAGAAGTGAGACTGAGCCGAATGGATAGTCTCACTAATGGCCATTTAATTGATATTGAAATATTATATATGATGGGCAAGCTGAGCTGGATGTATAGCTACCCATAAAATGATATGTGTGATAGTGGGGACTGAGCCGGGTGGATAGTCTCCACTGATTATGTGTGATGGGCAAACTAAGCCGGACATATAGCTACCCATGTGAGAAGTGAGATTGAGCCGGGCAGATAGTCTCACTAATGGCCATTTGATTGATATTGAAATATTATGTGTGATGGGCAAGCTGAGTCGGGCGTATAGCTACCCATAAAATAATATGTGTGATAGTGGGGACTGAGCCGGGTGGATAGTCTCCACTGATTATGTGTGATGGGCAAGTTGAGCCGGGCATATAGCTACCCATGTAAGAAGTCAGACTGAGCTGGGCGGATAGTCTCACTAAATGGCCATTTGATTGATATTGAAATTGTAAGGAATATAGCCAATGAGGCTAAGTGTGAGGTTATTATATGAGGATGAATCCGACTGGATAATAAATAGTGAGAGTAAAATATAAATGTATGAACTCTTAAAATATTGTGAATTTGGTTATGAGTACCAAATATATTGTTGAATGTGATTATGTGGATACTAATGGGCGTGGTAATTCACACGTACTGTGAGTTTATGCTTTTAAAAAAGATAATGTATGAATGAGTGATGAAGTTAATGAAATTGTGAATATAAATACTTCAAGCTTATGTTTGATTATGAATCAGGTGTTGGTGAATAAATTTGTGATGTGTGGTATGTTTATAAGGTGTTATTTAAGCTTGATTTGAGTTGTATTCAAGTATGAAATGGATTGCAATACATTTGGATGGCCAAAAGAGTGTTTTGGCCAAGGTTGGGTTGCTCACGACCATGAGGAAGCAACTGTGAGCAACCCAGCCTTCTTGAAACAGTTGTTGGCTGTTGTTTGGTTACTCATGGTCTAGCTCACAACTGTGAGAAGGCTGCTCACGGTCGTGACGTGAGGAGCCCGGGTGATTTGATGCTTCCTTCTTCATTTGGACTTGCTTATACACTTAAAGTAGTGCTATCCATATAGGAGCTTCATGATAACTATATGTAGGCTTATTAGAGGATTGAGCAACTATTTATTTACTTTGAGAATGTATTTTATATGTGGATTTTTATATCAAATCAATTTACTTCTTATGAGTTAGCTATATGAGTACAAATGTATTAGTAGTTGCTTATTGAGTTACAAGCTCACCCATTTGCGTTGGACTCTATTAGACTAAGAGTGTGAAGCTTGCATTGATGTCTTAGGTGGGCCGGAACGAGTTTGGTACAACCAACCTTCATCCTGCACATCATATTGGCATATTTATATGATGCTATGTAAATGTTTGTCATATGTTGATATATGTGAATTGTTAAAAAATGTATACTCATATGAGTATTCGTATATTACAATGAGTACATTTGAGGTAAAATTTTATTATGCCACATCACATGGTGGATTATTGCCACATGTATGGTGGTGATTATGGGCGTCACATGATATTTAAGATAAATATAAAATTTATATTTGATATTTGGTTTATTCATAGATATTATAGATTATGTGTTATTAAGATTTGCTACTAGTGGTGCGAATAAAATAGATAACTGGTAGTTGTTTTGTATTTGGTTCTTAGTTTGGGATTTGTATTTCCCTCTTGTTTTGTTTACAAAAAAAATTAGTTTCAAAAAAAAAATCAACCTTAATTTTTAAATTTTTTTACACTTTTAGTTTATTTTTGTAATTTTTTTTCTCAAAAAGAATAACTTCATATTTTCACTCTTTGGAACCAAATTAAGGTTTAGTCCTTATGATCATAGAGATGTAACTTGGACTTAAAATATTCAACTAAACATCGACTCTAATAAAATTTATAGTATTTAAAATTTTTTAATAGTATTTATAAAATAAGAGTATATGAATAATTTATTTTAAACAGATTATCAACTCATATAAAAATGAATTATATAAGTTTTTGGGATAAATACAATAAAGTACCATATAGTTTAGCGTTTTTTCACTTTTGGCTTCGTGGTTTTTTCGTAACATTTCAGTACCTTTTGATATCTGCTGTTCAAATCTGAGCCAAACTTACTAACATTGTTATCTGTGACAATGCTGATGATATTCACGTTAGCACAATGACATCCATGTCTGCACGTTAGCATCCACATCAACGTCCACGTCATAAAAATTAACAGTGTCAGTGAATTTGGTCTATATTTTACTAATGGTAGATATCACAAGATATTTAAATATCACGTAAAAAATCACAAGACTAAAAGTGAAAAAATGCTAAATCACAAAGTATTTTTTAACTTCTCCCTAAGTTTTGTTTAGTCAAAATAAATAGTTATCGTGTTAGTTGTAAAAGTATTAGTATTTGACAAGAAGAGAGTCTGATGTCTAGGTTTTCAAACCCAATAATAATATTATTGCACTTCATACGTGTTATCGTGTTGACAATGATACAAGTTTTTTTTTGGTCGGATATAACCCCGTAATGGAGGACTTACATCATTTAGATTAACTATTATTCAATTATAACAACTAACTATTACAATACATTACAAACTAATACATTACAAATACATATTTATACATGGTGGGGTTTGGCAAGTACATAAAGTGTTTGACTATGCCTCGTAGAATTTGAACCTGAGACTTCAAGGTCTTAGAGCCTCTGCTTAGATCATTTGGTCTAAGTCTCATTGTCTCAATGATACGAGTTGATTTTATGCTAAAATATTTTTTAGTATAACGTCAATTTTTATCCCTAAAGTTTTAAAGTATCAAGTCACACAAGTAATCTTTTTTTGAAGTTTATCTTTTTAAAGAATTAAAATTTCTTTATATGGATTTTAACCTTTCTAAATATAGACAATTTTGTTCCTTTCATTTTTCTTTGTTGCTTATGAGACAAATTAGTGACCAATTGAAATTTTTCTTTTTTGAAGGGATTTGTTCCTATCATTTTATTTTGGCACAATGTGAGGAAGTTTAGGTTAAACAGGCGGATGAAAAGTTATGTGTCAGGCCTAATGTCTAATCAATCATAGTTCATAGATGCAATTCTTTGAGGAGTTTCAAAGCAAGCAGGTAGCTTGTTGATTCAAGCTGCTTCACTGGTAAAGAAAAATAAAAAGGCTGGTTGAAGCTATGGGTTATTTGAATTTAATGGCCTATTAAATTACCATGTTCAATGCCGAAAATAATTTGGCCCAATATAATTTCTAAGCATTGGGCTCTTATGAGTTTTTTTAAACATATTGAGCAATGTTTTCTTTTAATCAAATTAGACAAAATATCATTCAACCAAATAAAAATCTAAGTGTTATATATTTTAATATAAATAAATTTATTGAAAATAATTCTAAGACTAAGAAAAAATATTTCTCCTTAAAATACATAAAATAAACATAAGATAATAAATAAAAATATTCTCTTAGAGAACACATGAAAAAATCTTATTAATTTGAAACATCATACAGATGTGACGAAAGAATTGACCGAAACGAAATATGATTATTTTATTCAAGTATTCACCACTTTTGATCATTACTATCATAATTTACCAATTTATAGCTCCATTGGACAAACTAGGTGATTTTTGACAATTGACACACGTAAAATACCAATAAAAACTCATAAAAATGGGATAAAAACACATACTAATTTCAGATTAAACTCAAATCTAATTTATTTAAAATATTAAAAAATAAAAAATGAAGGTATTTAGGTGATTTTTGACCACTTTTTTTTATCAAAAAAATCACCCAAAACCATTGACACCATATGAAAAAGAAAAAAAAAAGTAAAGAAGACGAGAGAAGGAGAAGGGTGCTGTCTGGCTCTTATATTTTTCTGTAATATTTGATGTAACATTGATACAATGCAAATATGGCTTCCTTTTATATTATAAGTTTTTTTTTCTTTTTTTCCCTTATGCTGAAATAGTTAGTGTGTTAATATATTAGTGTTAAAATTTTGACAGATGTAGTAATCAAACCTTGGTCTCCACAGTACCATGCCCAGAGTGCTAATTGCACTAACAGGAGCAAGCCCTTTCATATTATAAGGTATGGGTGGTGTAATATAAATAAAGTACATATTCTAATTTAGCATAAAACATATTACCTATAAAAAAATAGCTATAAATGCATAATTCTAAGGGTGTGTTTGGATCATGATTAAAGAAATAAGGTATAATAGTTACAAGCATAACTATTAAGAGAGTAATAGTTACAAGGATAATATTTAAACTATTAACCTTATTTAGTAAATAAAGGGTAACACATAAGCTGTGTAATTGATTTTTTTTTTAAAATGTGTGTATAATAATAATAATAATAAAATTAAATAAATCAAATATTATTAAATTTTCCATAAACAATAAAATTAATTCTTAAAATATCAAATAATTAAAAAATTATTAGAAAACATTTCATGAAAATAATATTAAAAAATTTTCATATATTAAATTCAAAGCAATGAAAAATAATATTTAATTAGTACTAATATGATTAATTCATTAACATTCTCAAATGAACTGTATGAAAAAATTGAAAATAAAAAATATAAATAAGAAGCAATAACATTATTAAAATTGTAAATAAAAGAACGAAATAATAAAACTACCATAAAAATTAAATTAATTTATATATTTTTAAGAATTTAATTTTTATTTTATTAATGAAGAAAAAAGTATAAAGATGAGTAATTTATAAATACACATAAAAATAATGGAAAAATGAAAATTTTATGTTTTTTTGTTAAAAAAGATTTTTTTTACATGCCTTTACTCTACCCCTAGCTAGGTTAACAAAAATACACTTAAAAAATGTTAACTATTAAGGAGATTAACTGTTAATTTCTAATAATAAGAGACACCCGATCTAGGGGTGAGCAAAAATAACCGAAAACCGAACCGAACCAGTCAATTCGGTTGGATTTTCAGAAACAAAATACTAATTCAGTTTGAACCGAACTGAACTGAAATATGTTCGGTTCAGTTTTTAAAGTAAAAAATAGATAAAACCGAACCGAACTGAATTCTAGTATATTCTAAAATTTTATATATATTTGTAGTTCGGTTTGATTGGTTTATTACTAATATTTTAAATTTTGTTAATAATATTAGTTTCTAAATATATAAAACTCTTAATAAAATTATTTACTACCCAAAAAATTCTAACAAAACGTATTTAAATATATTTTAGAGAATCGGTTCATTTAATTTTTATAATAAATAAATAAATAAAATAAGTATAAAAAAATTAACATTAATATATCTTATAAATCTTATTAGAATATTGTAAAATTACATAAATAAAATAACTTTAAAATTAAAAAGTGAAAAGAATATATAAAAAAAAAAAAAAGAAAAAATAATCGAACCGATATAGGTTCGGTTCAATTCGGTTTTAGTCATTTTTTAACCGAACTGAACCGACTTTTGCTCACCCCTAACCCGATCCAAATGCACCCTAACTCTAAATCAGAGACGCGTAATTTCTAATAATAAGGCAATTGGCTCAATTTAATTTGCTTGAAAGAGGATGGTTGGTAGGCAAGGTAATCGTTGATTGAAAGTCTGATACATCACATTTTATCTCAGGATGGAAATTTGCTAATCCTTTTCATGTTAAAGAGTTAACACTATTCAATACTTTTTTTTTTTCAAGTTTGACTCCATTAGTGATCAACAAATAATTTTGAAAGGAACTTGTTCATTGGAGTTAGGCCTGGGTACGGTTCATGAATCGGTTGGTTCTAGTTTGGAATTGCCAGTTCATAGTTCCACTAAAGGTGGAATCAAACCAAAATTGGTCTAATTCCTAGTTTTAGGCCGGTTCCAAATAGGTCAGTTCTAGTTTACGGTTCCAGTTTGGCCGGTTCAATTTTTTCAAAAAATTTTAAAAAAATTATTAAAATAAAATATATTTATATATTAGGCGTGAATTAAATTTTAAAAATATATATCTTAGGCTATATATATATATATATATAAAAGTTAGATCCACTTACACAAGTGCAAAACTAATATATTTTATATTAAATCTCAACATTTGATCATGACACATAGCGTTTAGTTTTCGCCTTCTTGTTGAGGTGTTTGGTTTTTACCGTCTTATTGCGGCTTCTTTTGTGTGTGTGCAATTGAGACAAACAAGGTATATTCGCTTCAACAGAGATATCAGATCCGATTATGGTCGTCAGTATGTTGCAGCACTGGAGTCATAGGTATTATAGTCATTATATAATTTCTCAATGTGTAGGCTTTTATCCGATTTCTTATGCTATTAACCTTGGAGATGTGAATATTTCACAGTTTCATCATTTAATAGTTTTTAGCGGACTTATATCAATGTTTTTATCGATATATTTCTGGTTTAAATGAATAAATAAAATTATTGTTATTGTCAAAAAAAAAAAATATATCTAGTTAATTTTAGAGTTTTTGTATTTTTCTACCATCAACTTAAGTCAAATTTGTAAATCTATCCAATTTTTAAAATTGTGGCGAATTCATATATGAACTTGGTGAATTGTTGTAAATCTACCAATAGTCAAAATTGCTTATTTTATTTTTATTTTTTTTACTTTTCCACGTGTGTAATCACGCCACATGTTATCACGTCATCACGCCACATCATCACCAACCCAAACAATTTTGAAATTTGGTAGATTTGCAACAATTTGCAAAGTTCATATATGAATTCGCCACAATTTTAGAAATTGGATAGATTTACAAATTTGACTTAATTTGATGGTAGAAAAATACAAAACCCCTTAATTTTATTAAATATTATCTTATCAGAATCTATATTTTTCCCATTAATTTATTATTTCCTATTTAAATCTCTTTCCATTAACTGATATTAATAACCTGTTAGTTTTCTTGTACATGTTTAAGTACAAATAAAAGATCATAAGCACAAAACAAGACATTTTTGTACTGTCAAACTTGCTTGTATGTTGGTTGAGAAAATTAGCCTAGGAAAGAGCCAAAATACAAACAAGAACAAAGAAAAAAAAAATATGTGTCCAGAAGGGTTATTTCCCTTTTTATGGTCATAATTTTTTTAAATACTAAATTTGTGATGGTGTAAAAAAAATTTCATTTTTGTGGTTCACGTTGACTTTCTTAATTTCTAAAAAAAATCATTTCGCCTGTCACACAGGCGAAGTAGGAAGTGGACAAAATTTTTATCAAACATTTCACCTTTTAGAGTGGCAATTTGGAAAAAAAAAAATCTCTCCCATTCACCTATATGATAGACAAAATAGGTCACAAAAAAATATAAAAAAATGAGGGAAATGACCATACCTGTATGGTCAGCGAAATGCTCTACCCATGTGGCGTTGGACATTGAGCTCAAATACTGAGCCAAGGATTTGTCATTTAATAAGTTGGTGGACATTGATGCTGTTGGACTTGATCATTAATCATTTTTTTTTGTCTTCTATGCAATGCCTTCTTGTTCTCTTTCTTCT